>CM070502.1:54311427-54530980 GCA_036346375.1 Guadua angustifolia | reverse complement strand
AGTGCCCGCGATGCATCCCGGCACTCCCGTCCGGCGGGGGACCGTCTCACGCCCTCTCCGGAGGCGGGCGGCATCGTCCCGGTGTAGCAGTAGTCAGCTGGTTCGGGCTGACTAGCTATGGAAGAGGCCACTCCGGCCCAAAACTCAGATATGCGTCTGTCTCCTCTTAGATCACCCCCGTGGAACTTGCAGGAGACACCTGTGGGATGTGTATACCCCGGGGGCCCACAAGGCAGACCTGCGAGGCCCAACCAGGTGAAACTGGGCCAGGCCGACTACATGAGGCCGGAGGCAGCCTGGGCTGGGCGAGACGTGAAGAATCAGGATAAATCCTAGTTAGGGAAACCGAGTCGTATTGGGCAAGGGATGATTGTAATCCAAACCAATATGGAGTCGGGATAAATATGAAGATACAATCTCCACCTCGTATCCGAATGGGATTCCATATTGTAACCGCCCTTCTCTGCTATATAAAGGGAGGGGACGGGGCACCATAGACATACAATCTCATTAGCTATAAGCTAGCCAATCATAATTCCAGAGCACGGGACTAGGGTATTATCTCTACCGTGAGAGCCCGAACCTGTATAATTCCCGTGTTTTGTGCTACCATCGAGTTCCCGATCCAACGCTTAGCCCCATATTAATTATTGTCGGTAACAAACCTCGACAGTTGGCGCGCCAGGTAGGGGCTGCGCTAGGATCGATCTCGGCAAGCTCGATGGCAATCTTCGGCAAAAGCATGGCCACCTTCGCGCCGGCCCAGGCGTTTCGCTTTGGAAGTCTGGATTTCATCGCTGACGATTTTGGTCATCTTTCCCTTTCGGATTCGGATCAGTTCCAATCTGGAGGCAATCCTGAGGTTCCCTTAGCCGGACAACCACTCGGATCGGGAAAAAGCATGGCCATCTGTCCCTGGACGGTAAGCCAGAGTTTTGAACCCTGTCTTGAGCTGGAATCGGCTAATGACGAATCCCAAGTGGTCAAACATGCTATAAGACCACTCGGATTTAAAGGTCAGTACCCCTCATCTTCTTGCTCCTCCGATTCAGAAGACGAGGAGGAAAATTTTCAGAGCTTTCGCAGCGTTTTCGTGATCGAAGAGCTGTGAACGGAATTTCAGCAACAGAAAGACGCAGCGAATGCTGCAGAAGAAGAGCGTCAACGACAAGAAGGCCACGCGAGACTCCTCCAGAACAGAGGCCGCAGTATCAATGAAGAAATCTTGCAGACGAAGATGGGGAACCAATCAGTTTTCCAAACTCCTCAACAGAATATTGTCGCCTCCAAGACGCTTCTGGATACTTTAGGACCACTGCTCGGTCCTGACAGCCCGGCCGCTCCGATCATAACCCAAGTTCAGGCTATGGTGGCGGCGGCGATTCAGCAGCACCAAGAGGAGCCAAGGGAGCCATCTCGTACTCGCCTCCTCAACTCACAGGCTGCTAGTAGCGATACGGCTCGCAGTCGTCACAGGCGAGAGCTTCGACGGGGGGAGACGCTCGGCATAGCATCAGCCGGGACCTTCGTGCGGATTTAAACGCTAGACGACGTGACCGGGAAGTTGAAGAGCGCCGTAGGCGCAGAGACGACTACGAACGTTTTGGCATTAGCCACAACGATCGGGACGATCGCCGAAATCACCTCCGCCATAATAGAGGGGAAAATGAAGACCGCCGAGCTAGATCACCTTGTCGACGTTCTCCACGAAGGTGCAACGACGATCCTATTGAAGGCATCCGGGCTTTCACCCCTCGCCTTCGCCGAGTGATTTGGCCCGAAGGGTTCAATCCAAAGAGCATCACCAAATTTGACGGAGAAAGAGATCCAGAAGCTTGGCTCCAGGTTTACTCTCTTGCGATCATGGCTGCTGGGGGCGATCACAATGTGATGGCTAACTACCTCCCAGTCATGCTCACCTCTTCAGCTCAAGCATGGCTTACAGGACTTCCGGCGAATTCTATAGATTCCTGGGAGGATCTTTGTGAACAATTCATCACCAACTTTCAGGGCACTTACGAGTGGCCTGGAACGCAATGGGACATGTACCAGCTCCGTTAGAAAAAGAATGAGACGCTCCGAGAATTCATCCGGCGCTTCATGCAAAAGAAGAACACAATCAGGGATATCTCGGAGGCGGCAGTCATCGCGGCATTCCAGAAGGGCGTCAACGACCCCGATCTGATCAAGAAGATGTCTCGAAAGCCGCCAAAAACCATAAGGGAGATGTTCGAGCTGGCGGATCGCTATGCGACGGCCTCAGATGCTTTGGCCGAACGACAAGACGACCGCCCACGACATAAAGACAAGAAGGATTACGCCGAGTCATCAAGACAGCGAGACAGGAAGTGGAAGCCTAAAGAAATAGTGGCAGCAGCCGAGCAAGGCCGGCATCGCGCGCCACACACCGACGACTACGATACGGTGATGGAAGCTATTTGTCCTTTTCATCCAAAAGGTAAACACGCTGCGAAAGATTGCTTCACTTTGAGGAGGTTCGCTAAAGAATCTAGAAAAAGACCGGCCAGAGGCGAAGCAAAAGATGAAGAGAAGAAAAAACAAGATCCCCCTGAAGATGATGAAGGCGAATATCAAAAAATGGAACGTGAGCTCAACTACATTTACGGAGGATCAATGGCTTACGAATCAAAGCGAAAGCAAAAACTCACGGCCAGAGACGTCAACGCCGTCATGCCAGTGGCTCCCCAGTACCTCAGATGGTCCGAAGTCCCCATCACTTTTGACCGCTCGGATCATCCGGATCACATCCCTTATCTCGGAAGATTTCCGCTGGTGTTGGACCCGGTGGTGCGCAATGTTAAACTCAAGAGGGTGCTGGTCGACGGAGGGAGTGGACTCAATGTTCTCTTCTCCAAAACTTTCGATGATATGAAGATTCCCCGCTCCGAGCTAAAGCGGGGTTCATCACCATTCCATGGAGTAATTCCCGGAACTTCTTCGGTCCCACTCGGACAAATCACCTTGCCAGTCACGTTTGGAACCAAGGAGAATTTTCGGACAGAGTACCTCAACTTTGAAGTAGCCGACTTCCAGACGGCATATCATGCCATCTTGGGAAGGCCCGGCTTGGCCAGATTCATGGTCGTGCCTCATTACACTTATCTCGTCTTGAAGATGCCAGGGCCGAAGGGCATCATTTCCATCCGTGGCGATGTCAGCGATCGCTCATCTGCATGCGAGAAAGCCGCGAGGTGGCGAAGCTCAAGACATGGCGCATTTACGTAAAGAAGATCCGCAGAAGCCGCACACCGAGAAGACGAAGGAGAAGTACCAGCCAAGAAGCAGGTCAAGACAAGCCTGAAACCTGATGAGGAGACCAAGAAGGTAATCCTCGACCCATCCAACTCTGCCCAAACAGCTCTGATCGGGACAGGCCTCACCCCCAAATAGGAAGACGCGTTCGTCACTTTTCTTCGAGACAACCGGGACATCTTCGCGTGGAAGCCATCCGATATGCCCGGTGTCCCCATGGAGGTGATCGAGCATTCTTTGAATGTTGACGAGAAGGCTAAGCCCATCAAGCAACGGCTCCGAAGATTCACTCAAGACAGGAAAGAGGCCATTAGGGAAGAAATCACGAAGCTTTTAGCAGCAGGTTTCATAAAAGAAGTGTACCATCTCGACTGGCTGGCGAACCCAATACTTGTTCGCAAAAAGAATAAAAGCTGGCGCATGTGCGTTGATTATACCGATCTCAACAAGGCTTGCCCGAAAGATCCTTCGGCCGCCTCGATGACCGGTGGTGGATTCAACTACGTTGTGAACTCCTCAGTTTCCTGGATGCCTACTCGGGATATTACCAGATCAGGCTAAAAGAGGAAGATTGCATCAAGACTTCGTTCATCACTCCATTCGGCGCATTCTGCTACACCACGATGCCGTTTGGATTGAAAAACGCTGGCGCAACCTATCAGCGCGCAATACAGCGATGTTTTTACTCCCAGATCGGGCACAACGTGGAAGCATATGTCGATGACGTTGTTGTCAAGACTCGTGCGAAGGAAGACCTCATATCTGACTTGGCTGAGACCTTCGAAAGCCTAAGGGCTTACAAAATGAAGCTCAACCCGGAAAAATGTGTCTTCGAGAGTACCATCAGGGAAACTACTCGGATTTATCGTGTCGCAGCGTGGAATCGAGGCGAACCCAGAGAAGATCAATGCAATTCTGAAAATGAAACCTCCAACCAATCAGAAGGATGTCCAGAAGCTCATCGGATGCATGGTGGCACTCGGTAGATTCATCTCTCGGCTAGGGTCACGAGGTATGCCCTTTTTCAAACTTCTGAAGAAGCAGGGTAGCTTTCAATGGACCAGCGAGGCCCAGCAAGCCTTCGAAGAACTGAAGACATTCTTGTCATCTCCACCTGTGCTGGTTCCACCAATGCCCCAAGAACCCCTTCTGCTCTACATTGCCGCAACGACTCATGTAGTCAGCACCGCAATCGTGGCAAAGCGGAAGGAAGAAGGGCACCTCCAGAAAATCCAAAGGCCAGTCTATTTCATCAGCGAAGTGCTGGGGGAATCCAAGGTGCGCTACCCACAGGTACAAAAACTATTGTACGCCGTGTTGCTCGCCTCGCGCAAACTCAAGCACTACTTCCAAGAGCATTCAATTTCGGTGGTCACCACCTTCCCGCTTGGGGACATACTCCACAAGCGGGAGGCCGCCGAGAGGATCGCAAAATGGGCGGTCGAGCTTGGGGCCTTTGAAATCTCCTTCAGGTCGCGAACGGCAATAAAGTCTCAAATACTTGCCGATTTCACCGCCGAATGGATAGAATTACAAACTCCGACGACCATCGAAGTGCTGGAATACTGGACAATGTATTTCGACGGATCCCTCATGCTCAGCGGCGCAGGAGTCGGCGTGGTCCTCATCTCTCCAACAGTGGCGCTGAAATCGCCCTTCAGATCCACTTCGGCGTCAAACAATGCCACTGAGTACGAGGCACTCATCCACGGGCTTCGCATTGCGATATCCCTTGGTGTCCGGCGGTTAACTATTCGGGGCGACTCCATGTTGGTAATTAATCAAGTACAAAAGGATTGGTCGTGCGTCGAAGATAACATGGCAGCATACTGCCAAGAGGTACGGAAGCTAGAGGACAAGTTCGACGGGCTGGAGCTTTATTCATGTGCTCCGCCGTGATAATGAAGCAGCAGACGAATTGGCAAGGCTGGGTTCCACTCGGGCAATGGCACCTACCGGTGTATTTGTCGAAGAGCTCTATAAACCCTCAATAAGTCAAAAGCAGGAACAAGACAAATCAGATGAAACACCCATTGAAGAAGATGTCTTAGTCATCAACGCAGATTGGACGGCCCCTTTTCTCAATTACTTGTTAAGGGATGAACTTCCAGAAGATCGAACAGAAGCAGAACGCATCTCGCGACGCAGCAAGAATTACATGGTAGTAGGAGAAGAATTATTCCGAAAAAGCGCCTCTGGAGTTCTAAGGTGATGCATATCAGAGCAAGAAGGAAAAAGCCTACTTAGAGAAATCCACTCGGGAATCTGTGGACATCACGCGGCGTCGAGCACACTGGTGGGCAAAGCATATCGACAAGGCTTCTTCTGGCCGACTGCCATAACTGATGCGGAGGACATCGTCCGGACCTGCGAAGGATGCTAGTTTTTTGCTCGTCAAATACACGTGCCTGCTCAGAAGCTGCAGGCAATTCCGATCACTTGGCCGTTTGCAGTCTGGGGGCTCGACATGGTCGGCCCATTGAAGAAGGCTAAAGGCGGCTTCACTCATCTCTTTGTCGCCGTCGACAAATTCACCAAGTGGATAGAAGCAAAGCCAGTGGCTACAATCACAGCGGCCAAGGCCAAAGAATTTTTTCAAGAGATCGTTGTAAGATTCGGCATGCCAAACAGGATTATCACGGACAATGGAACCCAATTCCGAGGAGAAGAATTTCAAGACTGGTGCGACGAGCTCGGCATCAAAGTTTGCTTCGCCTCCGTGGCTCATCCAAATAGCAATGGTCAGGTAGAAAGGGCAAACGGTATGGTGCTGCAGGGCTTAAAGGCGCGAATCTTTGACCGTCTTAAACCGTACGCCACTCGATGGGTAAAAGAATTGCCTTGGTAGACTGGGGCCGAGAACCACCCCAAAGAGGCAACCGGCGATCACCTTTTTTTCCGTCTCACGGCTCGAGCGGTCCTACCCACCGAGTTGACCTTCGGATCTCCTCGGGTCCGGAACTACAAGGAGACCGAGTCCGAGGAAAGCAGAGTGGAAGACATTGACCGATTAGAGGAGGCAAGGGAGGTCGCTGCGGTCCAGTCGGCCAGATACCTTCAGGCCCTGCGCCGCTACCATGATCGAAACGTCCGAGACCGGGCGTTCTCCAAGGGTGATTTGGTCCTAATAAAGAGCCAGAAGCACGAGCACAAGTTATCTCCGAGTTGGGAAGGCCCCTACGTCGTCGACGAGGTGACACGTCCGGGAGCTTACAGGCTTAAGCGAGAAGACGGCGCCATCATCAGTAACTCATGGAACATAGAGCAGCTACGCCGTTTTTACTCTTAAATATGTTTTATGACTGTTGAATTTTTTCCTAGACTTGCTACTCAATTGTTACTCAATTAAGCAGTAAGTCGGGGGCTACACCTAATAGTGTTGCGCATGCGCAACTCGGTTGGGAAGATTACTTGTTTCAAGAGATGCCATGTGTCAGAATTTTTATTCAATTGACTTGCTACTCAATTGCCTCTCAATTAAGCAGTAAGTCGGGGGCTACACCTAATAGTGTTGCACATGTGCAACCCTGCTTGCAAACCAGCTCCTATCTTTTTTCTTTTACGATCACGACTAAATCCGGGTGCTCTAAACCCTAGATTGTGAAACCCCGGACGAAAAAGTCTACCTACCTGACGGAAAGCACGCTTGAGGAAAAAGGCCAAGTGCCGACTCGCGATGCTCGAGGGCTAATACTAATCGGACGGGGTGCTTAAACATAAGGGAGGATGAAAACCACTCGGGAAAGTCAAGAAGATCTAAACAAGGAAAAAAGAAAAAGCAAGCTGCAATTAAAACAGTCTTATAAAAGTCCAGCATTGTCCAAAAGACCATAAAAGATATATACAACAAAAAGTACTATCTAAACGTTTCTTGCAGACAACAAAAGCACTACTTTCCTTGCAGAGATAAAAAAAACTACTCCCGGCGCGCGCGCCCGACGGCTTCAATGAGGGCGTCCCTAGCTCCGATGAGCCTAGGAATGACCTCGATCAGGACATCGATGGTGGCGGCATCCTGGGCGACGGCCTGCTCCTCCACAACCTCCGCCATGGCGAGATCATATTCAGCCCAGAGCTCGGCAAATTCGTCCTCAGGCTCCGCGGGGGCGTCATCGCCAAAATTGAAGACCATGTTCTCGATCCACGGTGAGCCATGGACCGGGGATTACGGAGGAGAGACAAGAGAGAGATCCTCGGAAGAAGAAGAAGAATCCATGAGGAAGAAGAAGAAAGGAACACGCAAAAGAGCGAATGATCAACGGCGGACCACGATTACATAAGCACGAAAACGAAGAAATCAAGCAAAGAGGAAGGCGAACGGACGAGTGTTTCAAAGAAACAAGAAGAAGTTCCTGAAGAAAGAAGAGCAACAGGCCGACGGAAGGTGGTAGTGCGCTGCAAATCGCAAAAACCGAGGCTGAGTTCACTCTTATACGGGGCAACGTCTGTCTCTGGAGAGAGACTCGCTCGTGCTCAAAGCGACGCCTGTCATTGAGGTGGGAACGGTTCACCTTCTGGGCGTGCCGGACGTGACGTGGCGCGTGTCTCGAGGAGAGTCAGGCGCTATAATGAACGAAGATTTCAAGACAAGCCAAAACGCCAAGCATGCCTCTTAATGGGCCCAAGCCCAACAAGTGTACGGAAACAGGAATTAGACATTCCTACAAAGCAAATTCAGGCCAGGGGGAATTTTTCAACATTGGAATAATCATCCCCGAGGGAACAAAAAATCGCAGGACAAGTTCAAATACAAACAGAAGACTACACAGGACCCAAGTCCAAGTTCTTAACTAAAGCAGCAGCAGTGTCCTTGACTTCATCCATAAGGGCAAGCGCTTGATCGTCATCGACAGTACGGGCAAACCCCTCCTTGACGGCCTCAAAATCCACCCGTGGATACAAACACTTGGTGATCGCCAACACTTGGCAGGCGCTCGTAATCGCGATATCTTCCAAGTGCGCAGTAAGTTTCTTAGGGGCTTCTTCCAACCTCCGAATGGTGGTATCGGCGTCATAGGGAACACCGCTGGTACCAGCTTCGTTAGGATTCAGGATTCGCAGCATCATCTCAGAACCCGCTTGGAGACGATCGACTCGCGCTTCAGTACATTTGATCTTATCATTAAGAACCTGGTACTGAGCTTGCGAGTTAACCCGATGCACTGCGGGATACCAGTCGGATAAGTCCGAAACCGTCAAATGAAGTACGACAAAGCAAAAGACAAAGCCGAGAGTGCACCTTCCAATTCTCTTGTCAGTTTGGCCACTTCTTTCTTGGCATCCTCTGCAGCTCTCTTCAGTTCCTCATTTCGGGAAAGAGAAGACTCGAGCCTCTCCCGAAAATCTGAAAAAGGCAAGCACCGAAACATCAGAAGACAGAGAATAGAGTCGGGTCTGAAAGCACTCGGACAAGAAGGTTACCTTCAGAAAAATTAGTCAGATTCAGCTTCTCCGCCTCGAGAGATTGGATTCGACTTCGAAGCCCCTCCAGTTCCTCTCGATTCTCCACGCTGGTGCGAGTGAGCTCCCCCTCCAACTCAGTACGGATCTGCTCAACCTCGGCAGCATAATCCTTCCTCATTTTCATCCTTGGGAGTAATTTTTGAAGAAGGAAGTTCCAGTCCTTGGCAAAGGACGCCAGGCGCTGAAGACGGCAAAACAATGATAAGCTTCAGAGGAAACAAAAAGAAGGCTCTTAAAGGAGGCGCAGCACAGACAACTCACATTGCCAAGACGATAACAGTTGCAGGCGGCGTTAAAGAACGACTCCCAATCCTTATCTTCGTCCTCACCATCCAAAAGGACCACATCGCCGTCATCATCAACAAACGCAGCCCGCACCGGAGATTTCGGGCGAGGAGGCGGGGGGATTTCTTCACACGATGGTGATCGGCGAGGAGAGGTGGGAGGATCTTCTGGCGTCAAAGAAGGAACAGCAGCATCGACGAGAGATGCGGCGCGGACAGTCGGTCCGAGAAGGAAAGGCGGTTGGGAACCACTCGGCTCCAAATTGGCTTCGCTGCTTGTAGCCTCGGGGGCTGTTGGGAGGACCGTTCTGACTGGTTCCGTGACAACGTTAGAAGCAGCGGACGCAGCATCAACCAACCTCTCAGCCTCCACGGTGTCAGAGTCACCCCCGTGAACAACCTCTGGAGACTCCGGATGCGGTGTTTCATGAAGGACTTCATCAACAGGATCCCTGCAAGAAGAAGCAATCAACACATGGTCCAGGGGAACAGGGAAGGGATAGCAAGAAAATCCAACCTGTTGGATCTTGTTATTTTGCACTTTAGACCCCTCCGGGTGGAAGGACTACGGCGGGGAGTTCCCGCAGTACACTCTGCAAGACAAACAAGGGGCTCGATCGGTATGTGAAGGCACACTTTCAACCAGAAGGTGGTAGGGGCTTAAACACCTCGGGTCCCATTGATCGCTTGAAGAAGAAGAAGTCGGGGAGGGGTTGTACGGTCATGGGTCCCGATCTTCGCCGCCATCGGCGTACATCTTTCGCCGATCGCTTCCTCTTAACTGGCGATCAACTGGATTCTTTCCTTTCGATAGGATCATTGCGAGCGCGATTCGTCTTGCTTTTAGCGCTTGGTTAATTTGAAGGAGCGCAAAGGGAAGTTTCGCTTGTCACTCTTATGTGTAAGGAACTCAGGCAACGGCGCGTCGGAAAAGAAGACATCACGTTCCTGCAGGGGCGAAAAAGGGAAGCACATTCAAATCAAGACAAAAGTCGGAAGGATCGGCACCAGAAGATAATGAAGATTCCTTACTGGAGGCGCAGGATTCAGCTTCGTAAACGGTCTTGGACTTCTAGGGCAACAATCTTCTCATTTGGGGCGAAAAAGTCAGCGACACGGCCGAAGAACGCCGCTGAGGTAATTTCCTCAGAAACCTCCCGCGTAGGGTCGTTGGGGCCATCATATTCATACCCAGGATGAACTCGATCCTTGAGAGGCTGAATTCGGCGGGTGCAAAAGTTGGCAACGACGGCCATACCGGTGAGCCCATTTTCCTTCAATTCAGCAATCAGCCCCATGCGATCAATCACTTGGTCCATCCCATCATCTCGGGGAAGCGATGTCCAGTCGAGGGAAGGCTTGGGGGGCGTCCCAGTAAAAGCGGGCAATGGAGGATCAGGATTGGCACAATAAAACCACTCTTGATGCCAACCCTTATTCGAGAACTTGAAAGGAATGTTAAAGTAAGCCTTTTTCATGCCATCCCTCAGCTGAAACCCGCACCCCCAACCACTTTAGGAGAGTTCTAGCTAGGAAAAGGCTTAAGAAGGAAAAGGTGGCGAAAGAGATTGAAGTGGGGGCAAATACCAAGGAAGGCCTCGCAGAGGTTGACAAAGGCAGCGATTTGGAGAATGGAGTTGGGGTTAAGATGAGTTAGCTCAATCCCGTAGAACTTAAGAATGCTGCGGAGAAAAGGGGATGCCGGAAGACCAAGCCCACGCATAAAGAAGGATTCAAAGACGACCACCTCCTCAGCACGAGGGGTAGGGCAGAATTCACCTGCAGCAGGGCGGGCGGCGAGCATCACCAACGGCGAAAAACACCAACGCTCACTAAATCCTCCAGCCGCCCCTCCGTCGTTACCGAGGTAGTCCAATCCTTGGTCGAGGCGAACGAATGAGCGGTTGCGGGAGAAGGAGATGACATCCTTGAACGAAGAAACCTTGCGATCGCGTGAGATTAGAGTGACAAGAAAAGTTAACCCTAGTGGCGGAGGTCGCGAGGGAAAAGATTGGAGAACAAAGGGGCAAGTGGGAACAGTGCAAAGCCACTTCATTTGCTCCGAATTGATAGGGAAGCGGCACCGACTCTCGCCTCGAGCGGGAACCGCATCGCCCTTCCCATGCCCTGAAGCCGCCCTAGGGAGCACTTCGGGGTGGGCCGGCGGACATGCACATCGTGCACAATTGCCAACGGCCCAAAAAAGAAAAATTGGGAAATGGAACGCCCCAAGATGGTACACAACATAGGTAGTAAGTAGTGGTAGTAGGAATTAAATCTAACCATCCATTTGTCAAGGATATTTTAGACTTTTCCTATCCATTCAGCAAGGGCATTTTAGACTTTTCCTAATTTGTTTTATTGCTGCCCTAATTTTTTTCCAGCCGCCGGCCTTAGTTTTCCTCTCGCGATTTTGCCTCGTTCGTCGCCTGATCCTTCCTGTCGCCGTTCCCTTCTTTAGTTTCCTCCGCCAGCTCTAATCTAGGGTTTGGTTCGAAGATTTGGGAGGGAGGCGGCGATGGGGAAGAACCAGCGTACAAAGCGATGCAATGATCGCGGCCGGGTTCCTCCTCCGTGCCACGGCTACATTCTAACACGCCAATCGATTAGCGCAATGTTCATCTTTGTTCTCTCTTTGATTGCGTTATAAAAGTTTTTTTCAAGATAGCTACCTTTGCTTTGGTGATGAGTCGATGACAAAGGATTTTTACTAACTAGGGTCATCACAAAGTGACGGTTGAAAGAGCTGAACAACATTAATTTACTATTTTACCCCTCTACGAGATTGTAGGTTAGCTATAGCCTCTGTACTTTTTTATCTTTCTACCCCTCCACAGGATTTTACTACACATACTATATATGGTAGTATAATTAGATCAAGATTGATTTCAACCTTTGGATCCAAAGAAATGAACGGCCCATATTCATTCTAGTGCACTGTAAGAGGTACGTATTGCGTCGCGTGCACCCTCCCGTCCTCCCCCTGCCGCGCTTGCTCGCAGTGGCCCGTAACTAGCGATTGAGCTTCCCTTAGTTTCTACTCGTGTGCCTTCTGTTCATGGTTTTCTGCTGCGAATAGGTGCTCTAAATTTCTAATCCGTTGCTCCGGATGGACGGATGGTTCTAAATTTCATTTCTTTGCTTTCTTGGGTTGACGAAATCAGGATACAGTATGCGTTCTCACGACTTGGCGTTCTAAATTGTTATGACCGCTGTATAGTATTACTGTATTAGCACAATTGCTCTTTCCCGGACCATGGCCATTTTTCCCTTCTCCCCCCTTCACTTCACAGCCCCATTTCTGGCGGAAAATGTCGCTCGCAGAAGATTCTTCGATGCTTGGCGCATGACTTCTTGCCGTTGGTTTCTGATTCTTGGATTTATTAGTTTCTGATGAAGAAGGAAACAATTGAAGATGACCGATGCCATTGTAGCTAGTTTAGTAGAGTCTGTTTAGTTATATTTTGGACTGCAAAATTGATAGGACGGAGCGCTGCTTCTTACCAAGTGGATCAAAATCAATCGATGGGCTCAATCAGTACTGTACTGATAGTTTTTTAAACAGTTTGTGAGCACCAATCTCAGCCAGGTAGGGCTAGCATACCATAATTGAAGAGTTGAGGACAACCAGTGGTGGAGCTTCAGTGGAAATTAAGAGGGAGCTATGCTAATGAGTTATGTATGAATTCTTTGCTAGGAATGACAAATAAGCACCTATGTAACTAAAGTAAAACACTATGTATACATTATTAAGGGGGTGTTTGGATTAGGGGTATTTCATTAGAATGTTTTAGGATCTAGTTTAAATTTGAACTATATCTTAAAACCTTATAATAAATTACCACTCATCCAAACAGGGTCTAAGGAGTTTTCATAGAGGGGCCATGACCCACCCTGGTCTCCATGAAACTCCGCCGGTGAGGACAACAACCAGACCAGAGTATGGAACTATGGTTGGTGCTTGAGTGACTAGTAGAGCGGTAGTGAGGTTTTCATCCAGTGAGAGGTCTTTAGTTCGACATACTGATATAGGCACAATGAAGACCACTTGTTTGCTTTGTAATATCATGAGACTCAACTAAGCGAACACACTGACCTGTGCCATAAAGAATATCACAGATAAATTTTATTAAAAAAGTTTGTATTTTTGCCTATTAGATTTGCAATTCAATTTTTGAGAACTAACAAGGGTTATTAATTTTAACTAACAAACTTTTGGCATCGATCTAACTGGTTTAATGCATTATTGTGGTCACGCTTAATTTGCCATCTACTACCGGGTGAACATTCATTTTATGCTTTTCCCCCATGCACCTAGCTGCCTGCCATTTCCTGCTTAGGTCCATTAGCTTATTTCTTATTTTTCTTAATAATCTTTTTTAAGTCTATTATGTACAAATGCGTCATTAACAAATTTAATGTAGTTACTTTATCTGCATGAGATGAAGAAAGCTAGTGACCGACTTATTCCAGCGCTTTCACTGGTAATTATAATCCTAATTTTGTAAGTCTTTGGAATGATAATTTATCGTATTTTTCCGGTCATTCCTTATATCTTTATGTGGTGTGATGTCAACTAAGTTTTGTAGCACACACTATATTATAATATCATATCTAAGTCCTGTTTTACTAGCTTTGATGACATGTGCTGTTCCATTCTTATTTAGGCTAGGTATCGCCATCTCAAAGTACTTAACCTTGAATTTGCTCAGGATATTGATGACCGAAATTTTGTTCATCTAAAAGAAACTGTCAGAGATAACTCAAATATCTCAATTTACCATATCTTTTTTATTTTATTCAAATAGATTATTAGTGTAAGTCTTCAATAACTTGGATTCTTTTGACTATTTAAACCATACCCCTGTATATGGAATCCATAGTTGAATATTTTCTATGGGTTTTTACTGTAAAAGTTTTTTCATATTAAATATTGTCCTTAGTTATTTTATCGTACTTCTAATCCTAACAAATAATACGAGGGTCTAAGATTTTCAGATCAAACCGGCTGCCCACGAGAGGAGACTCCTCCGGCGGCACCCGCACGGCAATATTGCACGTGTTCTGGGAATTGAATAGCTTGGCTGGGGCGGTATGTTCTGTGAAGCTTGGCTCTACCACGAAGAACCCGTGAAGGGATAAGGTCTCACGTGAAGGATAAGGCTGACCAAGCCAAAAAGGAAAAAAAAATCAGGTCGAAATTTGTTAAGTGCATTCGAAGCGTCCAAAGAATATTGGTTTTCTCTTTTTCACAATCGGCTATATATATTTTTTATTCTCCATCACATCATAATATTAAATTTGATATTAAGAAGTTCGATGACAAGATCAGTTTTTCAATATGGTAGATTCAAAAGAGAGCTATTCTTAGTGGGTGTGAGGAAAGAATTGCTTTTTACGCTGGTGACTGTTCCAGTACCAACAAAAGTGAGATTTTATTGCAATTCTGATTATTTGGCGGTATTCTTGTGCAGCTCAGGCCATATGCCTATTATTTTGTACACATATTATTGGCGAATTTCATTGCAATTTATACGGATTAATCATAGACATTTTCTTCAATGTTTCATCGTTTGTTTATCATTGGCGGTTTCTTGGAAATCATACATATATTAAAGGTTGCAAGGTTCCGGCGCTGGGAGCGATTTGAGCCGAGCCGGCTGGCTCGGCTCAAAATTTTTTTCGCATTTAGGTCCCTCGAAAAATCCGTAATTACGTATAGCACTACAGGAACCCGACATTTTTTCGTCGGCCATGAACCAACGATAACAAGGGGTTTCCCGACGAAAATGGCCATTTTAAATCGGCCATCGATTTAAAAAACATAATGTTTTAAATACCACCGAGCGAAAATAATGTATTTTCATCGGTCCAGCCTAGCCGACGATAGAACAATCCGATGGCTGTAATTTTTTCGTCGGCCTTAATGTAGCCAACGAAAATACTATTAATTTTGTCGGCCTAGGTAGCCGACGAAACTAATGGCATGTCATGATATTTTAAAGATAGATAGTCGGCGAAAATATCGAAATTTCCCAAGTATTTTCGTCGGTCGGACGTTTGGTCGACGAAAAAACTGGGCATCTCCCCAGTATTTTCGTCGACAATGCCCAAACCGACGAAAAAATGGGATTTTCCTCCATTTGTTTAAATTCAAGAAAAGCCGACGACGAAAATATCGACCATTTTTCAAGATTTTCGTCAAGAATGCTCAGTCGACGAAAATCTTTGGGACATGCCCAAGATTTTCTCACCGCCTTCGCTTTTCTCTGAGGCTTTCAGCTATCGTTTGCTTTTCTCCGAGGCTTTGTAAACGGTAGTCCTACATGAGTGATTACTACGAGCATCGTTCCGCCATTTGGAGCAAATGTAATCTGCAGTTGAGTTTTAATTATTTATGTACATGGAAAAGATGGTTGCTTTGCATCGACCAGTTGTTTGAAATATATGACTTATTCCGTTTCCGATGCAAATTAGAGTGATGTTCCCTCTATATCTCTAATAAATATATAGCTTTACTGTATATTCTCTACATGCATGTATTGAATATAGTGCTTATAGATAACCATTCAGCAGGAAAGAGATACATTAAACATTCACCATTAGTCACATATAGTCACGAACACAGAATCAACACATCCAACACAACACATTCACATCACATACTCAAGTCATATTACAAAAGATCTAACTATCAGGGTTGTTCGAGTTATGTGCACTACCACCAGACGCGAAGAAACCATCGACATCTGGGGAGCTTTGTCGAGCGTGCGAGGTCGAACCCTGTAGAAAGGACATATATAATTTGATGTTAGTCTTGAATTGCAAATAACTAGAACAAAATGGAAGACTATATGTATGTACCAAAGTCTTTGGTGGTGGAGGTGGCGGGGAAGTATGCAGAGGAGGAGGTCGGGCTGCGGCAAGTGAGCCGAGTCCCCATTTGCGAGAAGCATTCCTACATAAGCAACGTGTTAGATCTCATACATTTAGGTGTCCAATTAAAAATTGTCTAGCTAAACACTTAATCACTAAAATTGAACCTTTTTAACTTACTTGTACAAAGGACTGAAAGTACTCTTGTTGTCTTCTCATATTTCTCATCTCCTCCTCCTGTTGCGCTAGACGCTCCTGTTGTTGCCTCAGTTGTTCCTTTGATTGCAACAGCTCTTGATGAAGCCTTGTCTCTCGAGAGGAGCGAGCGCTGCTTTGTGATGACTGTGACGTTCTTGCTTGGCTCAAAGCAACGTCAGAGTCCACAACGCCATTGAACATTGCGTACCTTCAAGACATTAGAAACCAAATATATTCATTAATTGCAACTAGACACTCACAATCATATCATAATTTCCGACAACTTTTAGAAGGGCGAATGATCTCACCTTCCATGTCTTTTGCCTCCACTGCTCTCGTACAACGCTCCGACATCTAGGTCTTCCCTTCTCCAGTTGTAGTCTGGGCCATGACGTCGAGCCATTTCTTCCCCATATTTCTCCTGCATCACAATGTTGTTAATACAACAATTTGAAAAATCAGATTACTTCATAATAGAGTAAACAACTTACAAGCCTCTCAGTCGCTGCCTGGGTGCATAGCTGATCAGGCTGTGTAGGATCCTTGCTCCTGTGTCCCCAAACATATGTCTCTATGTAGTTGGGGGCAACGCCACTTTCAGCCTCCTGTAATCGAAAGTTAGTGCCATGCATATGAAATCATAATTAAAAAAATTATACAGACATACCATGCGCTTCGTTAAGCGTAGGTGTCCATCGACACCATACCAGTGCAGAACCGGATCACCTGCCTCTCGATTTCCTCTCTTTTTGTTCGACTTGGCAACAAAAGCAGGGGATGCCCAGTATGCACAAAGAGCCTGCCAAGCATCAAGGCACTTCAGTAACCAGGGGATGGCTACCTGCAGGTACTCGTCCTCGCGTAGGTAGATCCTGGATGCCCCGAGCTTCTTGCTCATCTTCTCCCGCTTCACCCTCTTGTAGAACATGCAAACCGCATGAATTCTTGCATTGGAGATCATGTCCTTCACCACCTTTTCCACTGCCTTGTTGAACACCTTGTGCGCCTTCTCACGATTGGCAGGGACATCCTCGTCCTGCAAGCGGTACCTCTCCTACAACAACAATGCTTAAGTCAGCAAAATTCAATCTATATGTATGAACTGTACAGAGGTAAAGAACTTACCCAGAAATCGTGCCACACCTCGTCAGCAACGGTGCCGTGCCGGACATCAATAGCCAACCTATAGTGCTCCCACTTAAGGGCCGGCTGTTGCACACCGTTGATTTCCACCAAGCCTGGGTAGTGGTGGCGGTAGATGGCTCCCAGGACGGAGTTAACCTGCCTATGCTGGTGGCGTCCCTCCCACACCACGTCATCCCATTGCCTACATTTCATGAAATCAAACCGATTAGTTATACAACAAATTGCAAAATAAATTAGCAAAATTAACTTACCAGTCCCCACTAGGGGCGATCAACCATCCGCAACCTATGTTCAACTGCTGGGGGTATATTGTTACATCCTCGGAACCTGAAAATAGCCAAACATGAGAATGCAAAGTCTATGCACACTATCACATGCAACACAAGTACCTAAAAGACTGTGTAGAAGGTGCGGCATCATCATCCTCCTCTGCTTCATCTCCCTCATCCCCCTCATCCCCCTCCACTCTGTCTCCCTCGTCCCCCTCATCCTCTTCACTGTCGTCGTCGTCCTCCTGTGCCTCAGAACCAGCTACTGCACGAGCAACCTCCTCCTGTGCTCAGAACCAGCTACTGCACGAGCAACCTCCTCCTATGCCTCCTCCAGACACCTCTCAAACGTTCTCTGCTGGCTCCTAGTCGAGGAACTCCCCTGGAAGAGGGAGTCCTGACTCCTGGAAGAAGAGCTGTCGGTGCTCTTGGAGACCGCCTTGCGGGCATGCTTGAAAAAAGACTTCATCTGCAAAAATTTAAAATAGAGTTAGATTGCGCATTTAAAAAAACAAGGTAGCAACAATATGAAAATATAAAAAATAGGAAAATATATACCAATAATATGTACATTTCAAAACTCGTCGACGTCTTGAGGTTCATCGGTGAATCATTGTACAGAAACATGTTTTCTACTAGGCCGTCGAATTCTTATAGAACCTCGTTGTCGTTTCTTTGTTGGATCACACTGAACTATTAGGTCTGTGGCATCAGTGGCTATTCCGTCATGCCCAACCCCATCGGTAACCCGAAAAGATCTTGGCAGACCTTCTTCCTGATATGCATCAATTTGCTGGTTGTCCATGGCACTGTCGACGTAATCAGCATCGCTAGGACAATATAACCGTTCACGGGGATTCACTTTATAAGCAACCCACCAAGCACTCAAGCTAGGGCACGCATACGACAAGTAGTACACCTGCTCCACCTGGTGAAAAAGCACAAATTTGTCAAAACCTTCAAGCTGTGATTGGTGCCTGACCTCCACCATGCCAAATTCGTTCTCATGTGTGCTATTGTTGGGATCAAACCAATCACATTCAAAGAAAACTACTCTCAGATCTTTGGAACCCTCGAACTTGAACTCAGCTATGTTTTGAATAATGCCATAGTAGTTAATTTCGCGTCCACGTGTATCGCATGCCTTAGTTACGACTCCACTATTCACTGTGGCCGCAAGCGGGCGTTTTGCTTCAAATTTTGTAGAGCGAAACCGAAACCCATTGACATCATAACGACCGAAGTTTCTTGCCGTAATGGTTCCGTGTGATAGCTGCCGCAGGTTCTCATGGACGTCGGCATCGAGCATGCACTGTAGAGGTTAAGGCATGGAAAATTAACACTAGTCTTCGGTTAAAAAAAAGAGCAAAAGAAAAGTACTTGTTTTTGACACCAAGCAACGAAACTAGGGCCGCCATTTAACCCCTCGCGGCGTAGTTTGTCCAATTGTTTGCTCGTAGGTTGACGAGTAGATCTCCAATATTGTTGGTCGAACTTTCTGCTTGTCAGCTAGGCTAATGAGAATAGTGTAAAGAATAACTTTTTAAGGACAAAATACGAATCATTACTTACACAAAATATTTGTCCATTTCTTCAATGTTGGAGTACATATATAGCAAAGCCGAGTTCCATTCTGTTGGTGACACCTCATGAGTCGTACTACCACCGACAGCTTTACCCTTCCACTGAAATATCTCAAGGTCACTCATAGGTGCTTCTTGACAATGTGATACTGCGTTGTCTGCAAGCATTCACATTGCGCTCATCGGCGAAGTACGTACTGGAGAAGTTCGATATCTCTTTAAGAGCATATGCCTCAGCGATACACCCTTCAACCCTGGCCTTGTTGCGTACGGATGCCCTTATCTTTTTCAAGCCTCTTTTTGTCCCATACATCCACCTGTACTGTATAGGTCCACCAATCTCCGCTTCGTAAGGCAAATGTACCAAGAGATGTTGCATGACGTTCATAAATCCAAGTGGAAATACCTGTTCCATCTTGCATACAAGCAATGGTATTTCTTTCCTTAACTTTTGCATCATCTTCTTCGTGATTTCTTTAGCACATAACTGCCTATAGAAAAAACTAAGCTCTGCTAACATTCTCCACAATTCATCCTTGAAGTAGCCACGAAACATTATAGGGAGAAGTCTTTCCATGATGATGTGGTAATCATGGCTCTTAAGACCATTTAACTTCCTGGTGCTGACATTCACTGCACGTCTTAGGTTAGCTGCATAACCATTTGGAAATTTGATAGTTTTCATCCACCGGAGCACTTCTTTCTTCTCGAGGTTTAAGACAATATGGAGCTCGTGGCATGGCTATTCGTCCTCCTGAATCTTGTACGATCTCAAGCGCTGGTCGATCGCAAATCTCGGCCAAGTCTCTCCGTGCCTTAACATTATCTTTTGTTTTGTCTTTCACATCAAAGCACATGCTTAAGATGCTTTCTGCGATATTATGCTCTTGGTGCATGACATCTACATTGTGCATAAGAATCAATGCTTTCGCATAAGGGAGACTCCATATTGCACAAATATGAGTCCAGTTATGCTCATCTTTGAAACCTTCGAAACCGTCATCTGTTGGTACGATTGACTATACCAGGCAGCTATCTCAGCACCGGTCAGACATTTTGGCGGGCCTTTTGTAATAGTGGTGTCCTTCCGGAATGCAGTACTAAGTCTCCTAAAAGGGTGATTATGCGGAAAAAACCGTTGATGGCAATCAAAGAAACAGAACTTTCCACCATGTTGTACCCGGAATGCATCTGAGTCAGCCATACATATGGGACAACAAAGCCAACCATGAACACTCCATCCAGCCCATATGCCATATGCTGGTAAATCATGCACTGACCACAAGTATGCAACACGCAAGGTAAAATTTACTTTACCATAGCTGTCATATGCTTGTACCCCTATCCACAACTCTTTAATTAACGGTTACATGAACATATTAAGGTGCTTCCCAGGATGATCAGGACCCGGTATGACAAGGGCTAGAAACACGTACTCATCTTTCATGCATAACGCAGGTGGTAGGTTGTACGACATAATAAAAACCGGCCAACAAGAGTGCGGGTGGCACTTGTCTTTGAAAGGTGTGGACCCATCATCGCCAACCCTAAGCGAACATTCCTAGGGTCCCTTGCAAAATCAGGGTCGAAGTGGTCCAGTGCCTTCCATGCCTCGGCGTCTGACGGATGCACCATCACTCCATCACTACCACGGACACCTTTATGCCACCTCATATGCCTAGCTGTTTTTTAGATAAGTATAACCGTTTAAGCCTCGGTGTGATTGGCATGTAGCGAAGTTGTTTCACCGCGACATTTGTCATCACCGTTATCCCCTCATCATTTAACACCTCGACATATCTACATTTTTTGCAGAATAGACATCGAGGTTCGTTGGCATATTCCTTCCAAAACAACATGCAATTACCTTCGCAAACATCAATCTTCTCATACTTCATCCCAAGGCCGAACAATAGCTTCTTCGACTGGTACATGTCCTTCGGCATCTTATGGTTCGGCGAAAGAATATCACTGATCAATTGGACCAGATCGTTGCAGCAATTGTTTGAAAAGTTATATTTCGACTTTATTGACATGAGTCGCGTCACGGCCGCTAAGATGGTCACGTTGGTGGAATCATGCAATTGCTCTTCCGAGGCCGAAAGGAGGCTATAGAACCTTTGAACCTCCGGCCCAGACTCTTCTTCGGAATTAACCTCAAAATCCCTACCAATATCATTCATCATCTCATCCATCCTATCTTCATCCTCATGGTCCGTCTCAATGGGTTGTGCCTCACCATGCTCGTACCATGTCATATAGTCCGGCATAAAACCAAACTTGCACAGGTGACGTTCCACATCCGACTTAACATGCCGAGCAAAGTTTCGACACTTGTTACAGGGGCACTTTACAACACCACCTGCAGCCCCTGCGAACGCATTGTCCATGAACGTCTGTGTGTTGACCCCCCCAATGTCTTGAATGTGCCCCCGTCTTACTCCAACCATCGTACATCCATCTTCTATCATCACCCATTATGGACGCTAAAAACGAGCAACAAGATCAATCACAGTGTGCTATGGTTGCTAACAGGAGCTCTACTGGGAAAGATAGGTCCTAAACCCACCCAAGAATGGACGCCAGAGCACGGATTTATGACGAGCCTTACGGTCCGAACGGAATTTCGGCAGCATAACCCCGCTGTTCTCCGAATGCACGGCCAGTCTTGGTGCATCGGAGAACAACTGGGTCATGATGTCGAGATTTTGTTCGGACCGTTGGGCTCGTCAAAAATCCTACATATGCTCTAGCGTCCATTCCTAGGCTGTCCAAATTAAACTGGACAATTCCGGAACGGCACACCTCACAAGTAAATGTGACATGTGTCGTTCCTGAACGAGTGACGCCTAGGCTTGGCTGACCAAATCGATTCTACTTAACAGCTAATAAAACAATATTATAAACTTACAATCATGGAATCGACTCAATCATCAGATAATAAGTTCATTCCATACTGGACCAGGTTGTGCACATTCTTATTATGAAAATGGGTCATTCGTATGTGAAAAGAAGTATAAATATCCTCATATACCAAACGTTCGATAATTAGTATTGCGTCTTCAAAATTTTAACCTTCCCATGGCATATAAGCTACTAATCCGTTTTATCCTCCGATTCAACACTTGATACATACTTGTTCTCCTATTCTTATAAATATAACTTCTGGGCTTTAGTTTGCATCCTAAAACTGATGAACAACTACAAAAATTGATGAATAAAATGGTACTCACCTTGCTCGGGGACTGCGGCGACGGCGGGGAGGGCGGTGGCCGGTGGCCGGCGGCGTGGGGATGGCGGCTGGCTCGGCGAAGGGCGGCGGGCGGTGCCGAGGCCGGTGGTGTGGCGGGACGACAGATGGCGCGGACGGCAGGCAGCGTGGGAGGAGGGACGGCGGGCGGCGGACCGGAGGATCGGCGGGCAGCGCCGGTGGTGGCGGCGTGGGGATGGCAACCAGCTTCGGCGGGCGGCGGGCGGTGCCGGCGGCCGGGTGGTGTGGCGGGACGACAGTGGCAGACCGAGGATCGGCGAAGGCGGCGGCAGCGGGCGCAGGCTGCATGGGCGGACCGGAGGATCGGCGGCGCGGGCGGCGGGAATGAAAAGTTTTCGGTGGCGCGATCGAATAGGCATGCGAGGGGTCGGCCGGCTGTGTATTACGACCGGCTGTGTATTACTTCCTCATGTCACGTGGCACAACACTAGTGGGTCGACCTATTTTAAATCGGTTAGAAGTCGATTTAAAATTATTCAAATTGAACTCTGCCGTAGCATGGTGGTTTAAATCGGCTTCATCAATAAGCCGACAAAAATACATATATTTTCGTCGGCTATGGGCTCTGACCGATGAAAATAACTATATTTTCGTCGGCTTACCTTGGGCCGACGAAAATTATTTATTGTTGTCGTCGGTGTGTGAAGGGCTGACGAAAATATTCTGGGCTGACGAAAAAATGTCGGTTTCCTGTAGTGTAGGTTCTTTCTGCGGGTTTTTACGAAGAGGACCTTTTGATTCAGAAAAATCGCGGATCTTTCGTGAGAAGACCCTAGATAGATACTGAAAAAATGTAGTGACGTTTCGCTCATTCCGGCTATTTTTCACGAAAGGGACCTTTCGATTTAGAGCCAAATTTTTTCCCTAGAAGACCCCTGAGGTTTCTTTCGTTTGTTTTCTGACGCCCTATTTTTTTACGGAAAGGCACTCAAATGTTTGCGCAAACCCTCCAAAGCTTCTGAAGATTATTTTTAGCGCATGTTTCGTATAGAGAGGCACTTCGATTTTTGCATGGACTCTTCGAAGCTTCTAGAATTTATTTTTAGCACGTCGTTACAGCGATGTGCTCTACTTTTTTCATGGACCCTTCGGAGCTTCCGGAATTTATTTTTTATCACATTGTTTTTTCACATATTTGCTCGAAACTTTTTGAAATTATATATTTATCCATTTTTTCCCTATTAGTCCCTCAAAACTCAGGTGATTTTTTTGTTTGGCTTGCAACAGTCGGCTCGGTGTGGCGAGGCGTGTGCCGCGCCAACGTGTCTAGTTTATTCGATGTTTCATCATCGGTTTTCTTCGACATTTTATCGTCAGTTTCTTTGACTATTTATCGTCTACTTTAGAAAAAAATATCCGTTGAGGAGACAACTGAATTTGGTGTTTCATCGCCGTTATTTTGGTATTTATTCACCATTTGATGTGTTGCAATTTAGATCGCTTGCGTGACTATTATAGAGGTTTTGGCAACATTAATTTGGAATTTGATGATATCCAACTAGTAGCATTATACTCTTCGGAGTTTTACTAGTGAAGGTTTTACTCCAATATTAGTTTGAGATGAAGGTTTAAAGTGCAAGAAGTTTATTTTCTATGTGGATACTACAACATTGTTTTTGTTGTCTTTGCTCAATATGAGGGATCTATTGCGATTTATACTCTATTAATGGCACAAGAATTTTCTTTCATCTTGAAATTTTTATAGGAGCAGTTTTCAACCATATCATAGAATTTCAGTAGCCAGGTTGTTTGCCAAATTTTATGTTCCATATTGAGCATATCAAAAATCTATGTTATATGTTCTTCGCTATCTATCCAGCACCTCAAGTGATGGTTTGGCTTATACCGTTTGATGATTGAGCATTTGTTTCAAGAGGTCAGTTGCACAGATTTAGACTTTTCTAGGTTTACGAATTCTTGAAGACCCAGATTTCTTCGTCTGATTTATTAACAGATGTATATTTGGATTGACTATTTCAGTCTTTCTCACAACCTAATGTGGTTTGCTCAATCTTACTTCATGAGAAGTATTTGCATAAGATTGTTCTAGTCTTTTTTTTTTTGCACTACAAGTATTTGGATTGACTGTTCTAGTCTTTCTTGTACAGTAGTCCTTTGGACTTTCAATACACTTGTATTCATGGTGCTTAATTACTTTAGGGTTTTCTAGAAATAATTTTGTTATAGATTTTGAGTTAAGGGGAGATTTGTTAGAGATAACTCAAATATCTCAACTTACTCTATCTTTTAGTTTTATCCAAATCGGTTGTTAGTCCAAATCTTCAACAACTGGGACTCTTTTGGCTATTTAAGCGACACCCCTGTTCATATAATCCATGAATCATTATAGTGAATTGTTTCTCATGTTTTTTTTCCATAAAGGTTTTTTCATATTAAATCTTATCTTCAATTATTTTGCCGTATTTCTAATCCGAACAGAAACCATAAGATTTGCTCTGCATGTTGTACTTTTTGATAAATTTTTAACTATAACCCGAAGCTGCAACTTAAATGTTTCAACATGCGATGATTTACAGGGTGGTATCTCGCTGGAAATTGTTAGAATTCCTGAACCTAAATGCCTATCAGAAAATCTTTGATAAAGGAATTGAAGCTATTATTAGTCTTGTCCAAATATTTGGGCCTTTTATATCTACTGGCCAGGGCCACATGCTACATTGCGTTGTGCGAAATTTCGTAGCGCGCGCAACGCTGCATTGTACGAAATTTGAAAAATTCGATTGTGTGAAATTTGATCTGACGGATATTTCTGTAAAAAAAATTGCATAACTTCAGTTTTCTTAGTTTTTTACACAATTTTCCTAGTTTTTTTACGCAATAAAACCAAAAAACTGACAAAAGGACACCAAACATAATTTTGAATTTTCCAAAGGAGCTTTTCGCGAGGGAGGGTGACGTGGAGGCACCTGTTGCCCGACAATCCTCTCCACTATAATGTTATAGTATACATTGGATTGTTGGGTACACCACTTGCTGAATGTTCGATTATTGTACATATCTTAAGCTTCTAATTGTTGGACATTTTGCTGGCTCAGACTGACAGACGCAAGCATTAGACACATTGTGAATGTTAAGACAATATCTTATATTGCTTTATATAGATATTGTCTTACATAGGTTTTCCTTTTATACCCCAAAACTGAATTTAATACAATCGGGAGATCCAATTGATTGATTTCGGTCACGGCTGAGAGAGAGGGCGGCGGGTGGCGTCACGCATCGTGGCCAGTGCATTGTGAAGGCTGGTTTGGAGGAGGCCGGAGCTCGTGGAGGGGAATGCTGCCAGTTGAAGGCAAGCGTCGCGACTGAAGCAGGAGCAGAGGCAAGCAGATCAGAGGAGGCCGATGGAGCGGATGGTGTGCAGAGAAGAGTTGGCCAGAGGTGGTTCTACAAGCAATGCGACCTCGGGTGGAGGCGAGCCGCGCAGACCACATCCTTTGACACGAAGCCGGAGACTAGAGGAGCGATGATGTGGCGTCGCAGACAGAGAGATGGCCGGCCAAGAGGAGCCACATCATCAGCGGGGTCCGAAGTCAACAACAACAAGCGGCTAGCCTAGGGCGGCAGAGCTTGGTTGCGTCGAGGTGTAACATTCCAAAATTTGAGTTTCTGAGTGCCTGAATTTCAAAATGAACCATTTGCATTTTCCTCGAATTAATCAAGCTTAATTTGAATTTTCCAAAGGCAAAAGGATTTAATTTGACTAATCTATCCATCAAACATGGGTTCCTTGTGCTTCAAGGAATTTCTCTGTATTTTTGGAGATTTTTTGGAATTTATTTGCTATTTATTTGAATTTATTGGATTTTGTTTGAATTTCTGAGATTTTCTAAATTTGGAAATCATTTTAATTTCCTTTTCCTCTCTTAGGCCGAATCCTTCTGCTCAGCCTGTCCCTATTCATCGCGCCGTCCTGTTCCTGTTCGGCCCACTCCCTCGCCCGACCCACCCCCTTGAAAACCCTAGCCCGTGCCGCAGCCGTTGGATCTTGATCCAATAGCCACCGCTTGCCCCCGCAGCCACACACTATGCACCGCCCAATCGGCGCCGCATCGACGGCCTTGATTGTGCCACGTCGTCGCCTCGCGCCGTCGTCGTAACCATAGCCACGCCCGCGCCGTTTTCGGTGTTCGTGCCATTCACGCCTCCCAACACCCCCTATTTAAGGCGCCGCACCCCTTCTGAGATTCGCCTCTCCGCGCCGCCTCTGTTGCCCCGCTTCTCGTCGCCCAAATCGCCGCCGTCATCCCTTGCGCCCTCGCCGAAGTTCTCCGCCGTGCCCGAGACCTTTCGCCGCCGTTTTCTCCCTCTCCGGTGGGTCTCCGACGTCACCGCTTGCACCGTCGTGATTCCCGCGTCGCCCTCTTTCCGATCCGTGCCAAGCCGTGCCCGAACCGATGCTCCTCCGCCGATTGCCGTGCCATCTTCCTTGCCTCCGGCGGAAAAGCACCGCCACCTCACCGTCGTTTCTCGTCGCAAGCTGTGACCGTCCGATCGCCCGTCGACGTCCCGGATCGTCCACGTCGCCACAGCCACAGCCCAATCCTTCACCGTCCAATCATGCGCCGCCACCAAATGGTCGACGCGTGGTCGTGCCGCATCAGCCTTGCTTCGCCCCGTGTCTGCCCCGCCAGCTACCGCATCATCGCCGGTGTCTGCCGCATCAGCGCCACCTCAGCCCTAGCCGCCGCGTTAGCCGCCACCTCAGCTGGTCCGCTGCGTTACCCAGCCGTCTCTTCGGTGGTCTCGGTCTACCGTGGACCAGCCACTGACATGTGGGCCCCATGTGTCAGCCGCATTTATTTCTTTTTTTTTCAGATTTTCCCGAAAATGCAAAATTCCAGCCAATCACGTATTGACACGTGTCACCCCCTTTGCATTTTTCTGATTTTCTCTCCCGAGAGACTTTCAGAGGCCCGTTCTCCTCCGTCCGAGCTCCGATTCCAGTGATTCAAATTTCTAAATTCATGATCTATCTTCCAGTACCATTATTTTCAATTTTTGAATTTATTTTATTTATTTGTTCTCGTTTCATGTGTAGACGACGCTGTCGAACCTCAGGCGAATCATCCGGCAGAGGTAGAACCAGCGGGAGGCATGGAAGGCAAGTCTTCCTTGAACATGTTGATCCCAATTTATGAAAACCTTATTTTGTTTTAAATTATGCATGCTCATTATTTTGCGTAATGTACTTTAATTGTAGTTTAGGGTGTAGTTAAAATTGCAAAACTTGTTATGCCCTCATTGATGTTGCTCATGCTAAACCTTTGACACCCTAGATAATACTAGCTAATTTATTTGGTGATAACCAATAGTGTAGCATAGGACGGTAGATTTGCTTAGTCTAGCTTAATCGCTTCGGTATTGTGCCATTATGGAAAACTTTTCAAACATTGTTAAACTTATTTGTTGAGTTGTGGCAATTGGTTTTGCTGCTGTTATGGAAAATTTTTCAAACATTGTTAAACTTATTTGTTGAGTTGTGCATGCACTAAAGTTATGGAGGCATTATCTCATTGCAAATCTTTGTGAGATCTTCACAGACCATAAAAGTTTGAAGTATATCTTCACCCAAGCAGACCTCAACCTGAGACAAAGAAGATGGTTGGAGTTAATTAAGGATTATGATGTGGGAATACATTATCATCTTGGCAAGACTAATGTAGTTGCCGATGCCTTAAGCCGAAAGAGCTACTGCAATAATTTGATGATTAAAGAAGAACAACCTGCTCTTCACGAGGAGTTTCAGCGTTTAAATTTGGAATTAGTGGAGGAAGGTTTTGTTGCTACTTTGGAGATTCAACCAACCTTAGTGGATCAAATCAAAAAGATGCAAAAGTCAGATAAGAAAGCTGCTAAGATCAAGGATAGAATAAAGGAAGGTAAAGCCATAGGATTTTCAGAAGATGAAGAAGGAACAGTTTGGCTTGGAAAAAGTATTTATGTGCCGAATCAAAAAGAAATGAAACAGTTTATATTAAAGGAGACGCATGAGTCAGCGTACTCAATTCATCCAGGCAATACTAAGATGTATCATGATCTTCATGATGTATATTGGTGGCCAAGGATGAGAAAAGAAATTGCAGAATACATAGCTATGTGTGATGTGTGCCAGCGATTTAAAGCTGAACATCAGAGACCCGCAGGATTGCTGCAACCAAAGGTGCCCGAATGGAAGTGGGAAGAAATTGGAATGGATTTCATTACAGGACTTCCAAGGACCAGATCAGGATATGACTCTATATGGGTTGTAGTGGATCGATTGACAAAAGTTGCACATGTGAGAACAACCTATCAGGGAAATAAGCTTGAAGAGTTGTATATGTCAAGGATCGTGTGTTTGCATGGTGTGCCAAAGAAGATTGTATCAGATCGAGAAACTCAGTTCACATCAAGATTCTGGCAAAAGTTGCAAGAAGCATTGGGTACCAATCTGAATTTCAGTACAGCCTATCACCCTCAGACTGATGGACAAACTGAGCGGGTGAATCAGATTCTGGAGGATATGTTAAGGTCTTGTGTGTTGTCCAATGCAACAAGTTGGGATCAAAGTTTACGCTATGCAGAATTCTCATATAACAATAGTTATCAAGCAAGCTTGTAGATGTCACCGTTTGAAACCTTGTACGGAAGAAAGCGCAGGACACCTCTCTGTTGGAATGAAACAGGAGATCGTCAAGTCTTTGGTCCTGATATTTTGCAAAAGGCTGAAGAACAAGTGAAGATGATTCAAGAAAGGTTAAGAATAACACAATCTAGGCAAAAGAGTTATGCTGATAACCGTCGAAGAAAGTTAACCTTTGCCCCTGGTGACTATATGTACTTGAAAGTCTCACCGCTCAAGGGAATGCGTCGATTCCAAGTTCACGGAAAGTTAGCACCAAGATTTGTTAGACCATTCCCAATCCTAGCCAGAAGTGGAGAAGTGGCTTACCAGTTGGAGTTGCCACTGCAATTGTCAAATGTTCACAATGTGTTCCATGTGTCACAGTTGAGAAAGTACATCAGAGTACCAGAAGAACAAATGCAAATTGAAGATGTTGAGCTAAAGGAGGATCTTACCTACCCAGAGTATCCGATCAGAATTTTGGATGAAGCTGAGCGCAGAACAAGAAACAAGATGATCAAATTTTGCAAGGTTCAGTGGAGCAACCATTCAGAGAAGGAAGCAACCTGGGAGCGTGAAGAGGATCTTAGAGCGGAGTACCCCAGCCTTTTTCCCTAGTCTGTCCAAATCTCGGGGTCGAGATTTCTTTTAGGGGGAGGTTTGTAACATTCCAAAATTTGAGTCTCTGAGTGCCTGAATTTCAAAATGAACCATTTGCATTTTCCTCGAATTAATCAAGCTTAATTTGAATTTTCCAAAGGCAAAAGGATTTAATTTGACTAATTTATCCATCAAACTAAAGGTTTCCAGTTTTTGTTGGGTTCCTTGTGCTTCAAGGAATTTCTCTGTATTTTTGGAGATTTTTCTAAATTTATTTGAATTTATTGCATTTTGTTTGAATTTCTGAGATTTTCTAAATTCGGAAATCATTTTAATTTCCTTTTCCTCTCTTGGGCTGAATCCTTCCGCTCGGCCTGTCCCTATTGATCGCGCCGGCCCGTTCCTATTCGGCCCACTCCCTCGCCCGACCCACCCCCTTGAAAAACCTAGCCCGTGCCGCCGCTGTTGGATCTTGATCCAACAGCCACCACCCGCCCCTACAGCCACACGCTATGCGCCGCCCGATCAGCGCCGCATCGACGGCCTTGATTGCGCCACGTCGTCGCCCCGCGCGCCGCCGCCGTAACCCTAGCCACGCCCAGCCCGTTTTCGGCGTTTGTGCCGTTCACGCCTCCCAAGACCCCCTATTTAAGGCGCTGCACCCCCTCCGAGATTTGCCTCTCTGCGTCACCTCTGTTGCCCCGCTTCTCGTCGCCCAAGTCGCCACCGTCATCCCTTGCACCCTCGCTGAAGTTCTCCGCCGTGCCCGAGACCTTCCGCTGTCGTTTTCTCCTTCTCCGGTGGGTCTCCAACGTCACTGCTTGCACAGTCGTGATTCCCGCGTCGCCCTCTTTCCGATCCGTGCCAAGCCGTGCCCGAACCCACGCTCCTCCGCCGATTGCCGTGCCATCTTCCTCGCCTCCGGCGGAAAAGCACCGCCACGTCGCCGCAGCCGCAGCCCATTCCTTCACCATCCGATCATGCGCCGCCACCAGATGGTCGACGCGTGGCCGTGTCACATCAGCCTCGCTTCACCCCGTGTCTGCGCCGCCAGCTGCCGCATCAGCGCCACCTCAGCACTAGCCACCGCGTCAGCCGCCACCTCAGCTGGTCCGCTGCGTTACCCAGCCATCTCCTCGGTGGTCTCGGTCTACCGTGGACCAGCCACTGACATGTGGGCCCCTTGTATCAGTCACATTTATTTCCTTTTTTCGGATTTTCCCGAAAATGCAAAATTCCAGCCAATCACGTATTGACACGTGTCACCCCTTTGCATTTTTCTGATTCTCTCCCGAGAGACTTTCAGAGGCCCGTTCTCCTCCGTCCAAGCTCCGATTCTAGTGATTCAAATTTCTAAATTCATCTAAATTCATGATCTATCTTCCAGTACCATTATTTTCAATTTTTGAATTTTTTTGAATTTGTTTTATTTATTTGTTCTCGTTTCACGTGTAGACGACGCTGTCGAAACTCAAGCGAATCATCCGGCAGAGGTAGAACCAGTGGGAGGTATGGAAGGCAAGTCTTCCTTGAACATGTTGATCCCAAATTTTATGAAAACCTTATTTTGTTTTAAATTATGCATGCTCATTATTTTACGTAATGTACTTTAATTGTAGTTTAGGGTGTAGTTAAAATTCCAAAACTTGTTATGCCCTCATTGATGTTGCTCATGCCAAACCTTTGACACCCTAGATAATACTAGCTAATTTATTTGGTGATAACCAATAGTGTAGCATGGGACGGTAGATTTGCTTAGTCTAGCTTAATCGCTTCGGTATCGTGCCATTATAGAAAACTTTTCAAACATTGTTAAACTTATTTGTTGAGTTGTGGCAATTGGTTTTGCTGCTGTTATTTAATTGAATTAAAGTGGAAATGGCTTAGACGGGGGCGGATGAATGTTTGGTTTTGCTGTTGTTATTTAATTGAATTAAAGTGGAAATGGCTTAGACGGGGGCGGATGGATGTTTGGTGGGTGCTGGATGCACGAGATCTTGTAAAGTGAATGTTCCGCCCTGGTCAATTAAGAACCGAAGCATGTGTTACCATAGACCGAGCACTACCGTACAACCACAAATCTATATGGGTATGACCTGGCTAATTAATCTGTGCGTCTCGTTATTGGCTTCGCCATTTGGTTGAATGTGGGTGCCGGATGTAGATACTCGCAAGGCGCAAGAGGGGGCTTCTGTACTGGGTGGCTAGAACCTTAACAGCGGTGAAACCTTAGCGGGCAAAGTTAGTAGCGGGGTCGTGCATTGTAAAGGCTTTGTCATGATCTCTCTGCCGACACACCAAAGGAAGTGTGTTAATTGCATGGCGACAAGAGTCGATCATGTCTTGTGGGTAAAGTTGTACACACTCTGCATAGTTAAAACTACTTAAGTAGCCATGTCCACGGTCAAGGGCGGGCAAGGTACGCTAGCACATTGTAGATCTTATGGTTTTGTTTTAAATGAAAATGATGGTTGGGAAATCCGTGAGTGGATGGAATTGTCGGATTATGGTTTGGCGGTTGGAGCCAGTTAGGTGGTTGGAACCTGTGTAGTGGTTATATCAAATTCAATTACTATTCTATTATCGTTTTGTTAAATGATGCTTTATGAAATTACTATTGGTATTTAAAGTTAAATTCTGCTTTACGCCAAACGAACCATATTATGCCTTCAATTGTTTAGCCATGCATATAGTTATAATGCATTATGTTTCTAAGACTTGCGGAGTACATTTTGTACTCACCCTTGCAACTTCCCAACTATCCATAGAGGAGTGCGCTGAAGCTGAAGGTGACTACGAGTTCTATGCTTGTGGTTATGATGAAGGCGATCTGGACTACTAGGACGCGTACCCCCAGTCGATTGCCTGTGGGCATATGGATTGGCTCATTCTGCTGCTACTATTTTGTTTTCGCTGCTTCTTATTGATCTCAAGCCATGAGGCTGCTTATTTGTAATAATTTGGCCATAAGGCTGATACTCTCTTTGCTTAATTAATATTATTTGATTCGTGATATGATTGTGTTATCATCACTGTTTCCACTGTGTGTGCTAGCTTTTCCTGGACTAGCACGGATATACACAGATGGTTCGGATTTGAAAATCCGGTCCCAACACGAGGCTTCAGAGGCGATGTTGGGCGACTAGAACAGCAGTGAAGGCCGACGAAGAGGAGCGGCGTTGCGGCCAGCCGGTGACTAGGCCAAAGAACGAGGCCAACAAGGACGAGCAGTGGAGTTGCGCACCTGAGAGACGAGCGGGAAGAGCTCACCGAAGAGACCAACCGCCGAAGGTGGCCGCCCCTGGGTGTGGATGCTGCTCCTCTTGGGGGCAAGGGGGCAGCAGCAGCAGAAAACAAACGACGGACGTACAACGCTGGTAAACCCTAACCCTAAACTTAGCGCTATGATAACATGTTATGAATAGCACTTGTTGTATTCAATATAAGATCATTAGGTCATAGTATATAGAGTACATGATGATACAAAAAGAAAACTATATAAAGCAGTATCTAAATAAAAAAAACTTATATAAGAAAACCTATATACCGAGAGTCTACAAAGGCCATCTGTATCCTTAACAAGGCCTACCTGTCAGTCAAAAGCTCCTTAAAGGAGTTGTACACCTGCCATTGGGGAAAACAAGAGTGACCCAACTTCAGAGGCTGGCCCTTCCCTCGATGGCTAGCTCCTCCTGGACTTCTATAACCCATATTTACTGTTAGCAATTTCTGTTCTTCTGTCAAACAAATAAAACAGTTATACCACTTTACTTTCCAAAATATTTTTATCGCTGTGCTTTTTTTTTTCTGTTGTGGTACGTATATATATGGACTGACTTTGTTCAATCGAATCACAGTTTCAGTTGCAATATAATCCTATGAAGGTTTTCGTTTTTATATTTTTTTCGCATGAAGTTTACATTAGTTTCTTTGTGCGAAGTTTTCCGTTCATATGTATTGTACTTGCTGTGAAATTTAAGTACCTCGCCTATTTTGTGAAAACTCCCAGAACAATAGATCATTTCTCATTTCTTTTTGTAATCATGTCACATTACTGATCGAGTCAGTCATTCCTGCTGCAGTTCACTTATGCGTAACGTATCCTAATCTACTGATCCATTATTCGACTTGAATACATCCAACTGCTTAATATATTCCACTGTAATATACATGGCATATGAGATTTGGAGCTCAGCGAGAGGGCAAAATTACATTTACGTGCCAGGATCAGAGCTTTGCATATACAAGTTCAGACACTGTGAATTCATTGTGTGGGATGTTAAAGTTGTAAGTCGGCATCGTTCGCCTGTTGAATAACAGAAGTAGGAAGCTCGAAGCTGGGTGTTCCAAAGACTGGATCTTCAGATTGCTCTATACCGCTTCAATGGACTGGACGGCAGGATTTCCTTTTAGTACAATATTGTTTACTGTCACTCTGTCAGTGTAGTCTTTTGTCGACAGATTACAGATGAACCATATGGCAGTAAAGTAGTCTGGTTCTTCTCCTTCCCTACCAAATTCCCACCCCCCAAAAACCTTTCTGTTTCTTGCAAGTTGTCCATACACACAAGGTGTTCGATGAATTGCATGTGGGAACCTAGGTGGCTTGTTTTGTTCAGTTATTTGATTATTTCGCTTACTCTGCCTCTTCGGAGCTCAGAAGTTTTTAGCGACATTTTGTCACAACAGTTGGCACTACAAGTTGGGAAGTTTATGGTATCATAGTACACGTCTACACAGTTGTGGTACTAAAGTTTCATGCACCACCAAATATCTCAAGCAAAATTGCCTAGAGTCTGTAAAATGCAACTCTAGTCACTATATTTTTAAAAAGCAAAAAATTATAAGAACATATTGATATCGAATATTTTCTTTCATGAAAAATATGATATTATTATTTTATGTGGGCAATAAAAAATTTTTCCTTCAAAACAATGTTGACTTGTAAAGAGGGAATACAATTTTTTTTATGCTGTACGAAACTTCCTTTTGTTAAGGTAGTACAAAACTTCGTTTTTTTAAGGTATTACGAAACTTCGTTGAAATGTTCACAGTGGAGGATTGGTGCAATCATCAACGTATTTAAAATATTGTAATTTTTAAAGGGAGTATCTTCAAACTAGTTTAAGGTTACCTTCAAACTAAAAAATTTAAGAATAACCTCCTAAAACACCATGTGTCATCTTCTTTGTCCACTTCCACTCTTCCTTCTTCCCTACTCATTTTCGCCTTCTCCATTCCTTCCTCTCTAACACAAAATTTTCAAATTAGTAGATTTTAACATTTAAAATTTTAAACAGGAAGTTTAAACTCAAAAATTTTTAAATAAAAAATTTCAAACAAGAAATTTTCAACTCAAAAAATTTCAAATCGAAAAGTTTCAAATTAGAAAGTTTCAACTCGAAAAAATTTAAATCAGAAAATTTCAATTAGAAAGTTTCAACTTGAAAATTTTTAAATAAAAAATTCTCAAATTAAAAAGTTTCAACTCAAGAAATTTCAAATCGAAAAGTAACAACTCCGAAAACTTTCAATTCAAAAAACTTTTTGTTTGAAAAGTTTCTTTTCAAAAAACTTTTGATATGAAAAGTTTCGATTGAAAAACTTTCAAAAATAGTTAAAAATACTTATTCAAAAACTTGAGGGATTTGAAAAACGAAACTATTTTGAGTTTGAGGGAAAGGGGGAGTAGGTGAGGAAGGGGGATGAAGGAGATTATGACAAGTGTTGCGATGAGAGAGACTTTGAGGAAAGGAAGTAGAGGAAGAAAAGAAGTGTTACCACTTGGCACAACAGGACGGCGTCCTGACTCCTCACCAAAGAGATCCTTAAATTAGCGATTCTCATTTTCAAATGTCCCAAGGGAAAAAAATAATGATGGTTAGCCATCAAATTGTACTCCCTCTTGTCACAAAAGAGGATCGTTTTGGGTAACATACACTTAGGGGTGGAAACAAAACTCGAAATTTGTGAGTTTAATGAGTACTCGAAAACTTGACTCGACTTGACTCGAGCTCATTTCTTAACGAGTCGAGTCGTGTTGGGTTTTGAACTCGTTAAGGTAACGAGTTAAACGAGCGAGCTAACGAGCTTAACAAGCAGGGAAAAAACACTACAAGTCTGTAACCCTAGCACTGTTTCTTTAATCTTCAGACCCAATTCTTTTTCCCCATTTCACATCTGCAATTTTTCAATTCTCGACTCAGCTGCATCTATGCTCATACAGTTATAAAACTATTGAATATTTGAAGCTTTGTAGCACCTTCATAAGCAAATAGTTAGAGGCATCGTAACGAGCTAACTTGAGCCAACTCGAGTTTTTAACGAGTCGAGCCGAGTTGAACTTTCAGCTCGTTAAAAAAATGAGCCGAATCGAGTTGGCTCGTTATCGTAATGAGTTTAACGAGTCGAGTCGGCTCGATATTCTCCCTTATGTACACTCAAACAATATAAATATTGACTACCGATATTTTTTTGAATATTTAGAATGGACACATAAAAATTATATGCGTAGATTTGCCTTGAAAAGTACTTTCATGTTGTTATAACAAATCATTCACCTGCGAGGCCTCCTGAGTCACCTCCCTGCGCTGCGGCGGCCCTCGCCATCCGAGCGTCAAGGAATCGCGTGCATGTTCACGTAAATCACCATGGCGTCTGCAACCCACAAAAGGATTACCTCACCGCCACATTACATCGATCGAACTATCGAAGAACATCAGAACCCCAAATTTATTATAACAAGAGCATTCACCTGCGAGGCCTCCAAGTCACCACCCTGCGCTGCGGCGGCCCTCGCCCTCCGAGCGCCAAGAATCGCGTGCGAGTTCACGTAAATCACAAACGGCGTCTGCAACCCACAAAAGGATTATCTCACCACCAGATTACATCGAAGAACCTGAGAACCCCGAATTTAGAACAGGAGGAGGAGGATAGAAAAATAATCGAACCGCGCCTCTTCTCGACGGACGTGTACTCGCTCTCGCTGACCCCGTCCATCTCCACCGTCGCGCCGTGCCGGGTGAAAATCTAATCAAAGAAGACAAGACAGTTCCGCCGCGCGGTAGTAGCAGTAAGCTGAGCCAAGTGGGTTTCTTTCGTGAGGGATGGGGAGGGGGCGCTTACGGCGATCTTGGAGCGGGGCTGCGGGGAAGTATGGGGACCCAGTCACCCAGCCCTCGCGGGGCAGCTCGATACCGAAGATCTCCGCCGTGCCGGTGATGCGCGTCGGGGAGCACCTCCAAGCGGAGCTCGCTGCGGCGCCAGCTTGTACTGCCGCGGCGCCTGTGCCGCTGCGGCCATGGGGGTTTCGGAGACGGCGAGGGTTTTGGGCGGCGCCGACCGCCGAAGTGGTGTTGTGTGGGGGCAACGGATGTTAGATATAATCTTAACATTAGTTAAGAGATAATATTTAGTTTATTTAGAAAGATGAAGGTATAGTTGGCTAGTTTATTGAGTTGGTTTGTAATCTAATTTACTATATAAATTAAAGAATAAATAGAAAAATGATGTGAGATACATTGATTACAGGGGCGGATCTACAGGGTATGCGGGTGGGCCACGGTATACCTTGTAGATTCGGTCTAATACAGTCCATAATGCCGTCATTATCTTATATAGTCAGCTTGTGAAGGTCATAACTTTAGATCCGTAAATCTGATTGAGCTTATTTTTATTGAGTTAGTTTTGAAATTGAATCTAGTTTCTACAGTTAAAATTTCACATCAATCCAACGGTTGGATCTTCGGGAATTACTGTTTTAGTTAATATGTATCAATCTATTTTTACTGAAACCGAAGCAGTTATTTATAATTTGTTTAGGGGTGATTTGAAAATCAATCAAAATTTGTTTAAGCTTCCGCGTAATCATTCACCCCCCTCTGGTTACTATATTAGTGTATATCGATTCTATATGTGATTTGAGTGCAAGATTGCTAATTGATTTATAGAGTAGAAACAAATATAATTGCTATTTTGCTAGAGACTAGAGAGTTGCTTGTTGATGCATTGCTTTTTTGTTTGTAGAGTTGTTGAATTATGAAGAGGAACGAAGACATTGCATCTCTTTTTCGGAAACATGTAGCAAAGAAGGCTGCTGTTGCTTTATCTCTTTTCCGGAAACATTGCAAAACGAGAAGCAAAGAAGGCTGCTGCTGCTTCATCTCTTTTCCGGAAACATTGCATCTCTTTTTTCGGAAACGTTTATTGAGTGAGATATTTTCTTCCAAGTTGATGAAAATGATATAATCAAGAGTTTAATGGCTATTAGAAGGCAGAGGCCAGACAAGAAGGACAAGAAGTAATATTGTATTCTTTGAACCATTGTAGGTGCGTAAGTTTCTTTTATGCATATTTCATACTTAAAATGTTCAAACTATTTATATTGTAATTTATACTTGTATTATCATGTTTCTAGTTATTGTATACTCGTATACCAAATTTCTCGACAATATTTGTAGCTGTTTACCAAATTGTTCATTGAATTTTACCGAATTGTATATTATAGTATTAACTCGGCATACCCTAACTTAAAATCCTAGATCCGCCACTGATTGATCACATCGGAAAAATTTCCTAGTAGTGTCAACAATTAGTACCAGAGTTTAGGTTTAAGATTCGAGCTACTGTACCCTAGGAGGAGGAGACTCACGGGGGTGGCCATCGCAACGTCACATCAAGCGAAGTGCAGCGACTAGTGTTCTCTCGACTTCGTGGAGACTCGATGTTTTCGTGGTAGCCTATTGGAACTACTAGGAAACTTTTTGTTGGTATACGCAATTGCTCCATCTTTTACTAACTAGAAAAGTAAATGCTTGAGCTTGAGAAGCTTCTGGCCCGGTGGGTCCATAAAACTCACTCGGATAAGCTGTATTATTGAACCATCTGATTAGATTACATGCTAACTTGGATAGTGTAACGTCCCGAAATTTGGCCCGATTTTAATTTTTGGAGTTACTTGGATTTTTGTGAATTAATTAAAAGTTAATTTGTTTTTATTTTAATTTATCTGAATTTCTGGAGTTCATTGAATTTTTATGGATTTTGAGGATTTATTGGATTTAAATAAAATCTATTTGAGTTATTCTTCTTTTGATTAATTAATATCAGAAAAACCATTTATCAAAAATAAATGAAAATATTTTATTTAGGTTCAAAATGCCTTGAAATATTTTCTGGAATTTTTCTAGAATTTTTCGGGTATTTTTAGTACCCTAAATAATTACTTTGAATTTCTGCTTTTATTTTTATTAAGAAAGCAGAAAATCTAAGTAGCTACGATGTTGGGCCGCCCAACTTGTGTTTCGCCCGAAAACCCTAATCGCCGCCCGCTCCCCACCGTCAGATCTCGATCGGACGGTTGCGTTCGCATACCGTTTCGCCGAAGCGGTGGATCAATCCGCGCCGTTGGATCGCGATTGAACGGTCGATGTGACCGCTCAGTCTCGGGACGAGGCGACTGTGCACCGCCGCTCGCCATTGGCCGCCGTGGATATTGTCAGGATTTTGCGTGTTCTCCGAGGCATGTCCGAGCGAGGGGAGTATATCTCCGTGTTCAGCACTTCACCCCGCTCATTTCGCCTCATCTCTCTCGCTCTGCCGTCCACCGTAGCACGTGTAATAGCTCGCCGTAGTAGCCACTCTCCCCGCCTCGGTTCTTCACCGTTTGCGTCGCCGTCCGTCGTTCTCCACCGCAACCAAGGCCCGCTCCGAACTCGTCGTGCCAAGGCGCATCCAGGTGGTCACTTCTTCCGGCCGGAGACGCCCAGGAACACCTCAAGCCACTTCATCTTCTTCAACTCCGGCGACGAGCACCACCGTTCTTCTTCGACGCTTCGCGACTCACCTCCACCGCCAGATCTTCATCCGACGCTCAAGGTGAGGCCACGTAATCGTCCATTTGAACCAAGGCTGAAGCGGTGGGATTAGATCTTGTCCATTGGATTGTGATCGTAAGGCCCTCGTTAGTCCACGTAGGGTAGTGAATAGTAAACTCTCGGGGTAACGTTAGCCGTAGGATCCTTATCGGACGTCTGAGGTAGCGCCACGTCTTCTCCGGTGGTTTCGCGTTTGAATGAGCATCGCAGATCTCAGCCGTCGGATTTTGATCCGACTGCCCTCATTGCGCGCGCGAGGCTTGTGTCTGATAAATCGTCGCGTAACCGCAGCGATCGTGAACCTTCGATCCGATCGCCATTGAGCCACGTGAAGCCGTAGCGATGAAGCGGGTGTGCGACCGACCGTTGGATTTGAATCCAACGGCCAGGATTAAATGCGCCGCGTGGCTTGATGCTTTCTCGCCGCGTGTCAGTCGCTGAGTGGTCCAAGCACTGTTCCGTGGGGCCCACATGTTAGTGTGATAACCCCGGCTGTGCTGACGTCAGCATGACGTCATCTGGGGCCCACTTGTCAGTGACCGTGGGCGACGTGGAGGCCTCTGGTGCCGACACGTGTCGCCGGGGGGAATAAATCCGGATTTTCAGTATAAAAATAAAAGGATTAATTCGGTTATTTATTTATTGAATTTCAGCAAATTTGAAAACGCTATAACTTTTGCATTTTAACTCGGATTTGGGTGATTCCAGTGCCCAAAAATTTGTAAAAATATAAGCTATTTAATGGTGATTTTTATTTTATTTTTGGTGTTAATGTTGCTGTCTGTATTGCCCATTTATTGTGTGCTTGCTTGTACCGATTAGACTCCGAGTTGCCGGAAGTCGCCGAAGGAGAATTTGAAGACCCGTCGCAAAGCTTCGACCAGAACCAACAACTTTTTGAAGGCAAGTCATGCTTTGATCATTTTGTGCCTAGTTTTAAAAAGTATATTTTGATTTCCGTATTGCATGCTATGTTACGTACAACTACTATTGATTAAATTGGGAAATGGTAGTTAAAAGCCAAACTTGTTTATGCCACCTTGATTGTAATGTTTATATGCCCTGAAATCTTTGTCCACCCTAAGATGTTTAATATGTCGGAGGCTAATATACGCTAACACGGGAGGCTAGACCGTGATTAGCTGCTTATCCTGCTTGTATGCGATGAATGAATTTCAAATAGCAAATGAATATTGCCTAACCAATTATGGAACGCATTTTTGTAAAAGTGCGATGATGTCATATGATGGGATTGGAATAGTAACCTGTGCGGTGCTATTCGTGAATTGATGTGAACAATGGCATGTGTTGCTTAAGTGTAACGTGGGGTGGGGAAATGTTTTGGACCGGGGCAAGTGGCAGGAAGGCTTCGTGCCAGGTGGGCCTGTGTGGCAATGGGTTGTATGAAAGATTGTGAAGGCCGTGTGCCGAGAAAGATAAATGGATGTCTTGCCCGGGACAATTAAGGACTTAACCTTGCGAGCCTTTGAACTGAGTTCCGTGTACAACCACTTGTCCGGAATGGGACGGACCTAGTTAAGTAGGTTTCTAACCTCTTTCCCTTGAAACCTCGGGGTGGCAGTGCAGGTAATCAGCTAAGGGAAGCGCACTGTGCTCTGACTTGGTACCCATTCAACAGTGCTTGCTCTGTCTAAACTTGACTCTGAGTGAGGAAGTGTTAGAAGGAAATATCGGAGGGTTCAACGGTTAAATGTTAGTCTCTGAAAGACTTTGTTGCAATCAATCGCCTGTGTGGTGAACGACTGTATCCTGTGGGTAAAGTGTACAACCTCTGCAGAGTGTGTGTGTGAATCTATTTGAATAGCCGTGTCATGATGATGGACATTGCTCGGTGATTCTGATCAAGGGTTAGATTTTAAAAATAAAAGATGTGGATTGGGTGGCTGTGTGCCAAAAGAATCAAATTAAGGCTGTGTGCCAAAACTTTTGGGAAAAAGAATTGAGAAATTAATTATTAATAATAATGATTTTACTGCTTTTAATCTAATAGGGTTACCTGTTAAGAGAAATGCTGCTTTATGCAAAATAACCACTTAAGCCTTTTCTTTGGAATAAGCCATGCATGTAGTAATAGAACTGCATTGTGCATGACTTGTTGAGTATGTTGTATACTCACCCTTACATCGACCAAAACCTCAGAAGAAGAAGCTGTGCCAGCTTGGGAGGAGGAGTTCATTGAGGGCCAGGAAGACTAAGGGGTTGAGCCGCACTCAGTAGCCTGTGGTCATGATTGGTTCATCGCTTACTTTTGCTTCCGCTGATAAACTTGTGCTACTTTGATATTTAATCGCCCTGCGTGGCGAAGTATTGTAAGGTGACCATAAGGTCATGTAACTCGATTATATTATGCTTGAAGTACTTTATTATTTATTTCCGCTATGTATGATTGTGGTACTTCAACCTGTTATTCCTGTGTGTACTAGCGTGATCCTGGAGTAGTACAGAATACACAGAGTGTCCGAATCCGTAAGAATTCGGGGCACGACAGGGATGGTATCAGAGCCCTACTGACTGTTGGACTTAACCCTAGTTAGACTGGCCGTTTTTAGAGGAGTCCAAATTAATTTCTAAAGAATAAAATTTGACAAGAATAATCAATGAAATCTTGACTTATCCCTTCTTCCTTACTTCATACCTCTGCTGTATTTTTTCTGTTACTTCTGTATTCTTTTAAAATTGTTGTTCTGATGCGATTGCTTTGGCAGATGCGGATGGTTCACTCTTTTGGAGAGCGTCACGGTGGCTACGCTGCAGAGCTCTGGAGGATGCTCCAGGTGTTGGGAGGCTTCGATCGTCCACTCTACAAGTCTCGCACCTGGATAGTCAATGGGATTGCTCGCGGATGGGAGACGACTCTTACCTTGTACGCTCGGGAGCACGCGCGTGCTAGTCGTCCGCTTCGCCTCGCGGTAAAGCGAGCTAGCTACGAGGCGGGCATACAGGAGTGTGCCCGGGTTGCGCACGCGGGTGGACCCCTGCAGGCTCGTTTGGAGTTGGAGGACGACGCTGCCATCGTGCACCTGGGCAGGTTCGCCACGGCGCAGGAGGAGGTCATGGACGCCACGACTTCGGAGCTTCAGGCAGTGTACCGCGTTCTGGAGGAGACTGAGGTTGCTCTACGAGAGACCAGGATGCATGCCGTCCAGAGGATTGCCGAGCTGGAGGAGGCTCTCTACGGCCACGGGGAGCCTGATGCCGTCATGGAGCTCGGCAGCGGCAGCGAGGAGGAGCCGGAGGAGCAGCCCGGCCCTGAGGACCCAAGCAGGTGGAGCCCCTGTTGCACCCGTGGGAGGGCATGGGGACTAGTTTGCCCCGATGCCAGCTCACCTGCCGGTTTACGTGATCGGCGAGCCGCAGCCGGGTTGGCTCGAGGAGTGATGCTTTTTCAGAGTGGTAGTGATCGGCTTTTGCGTTGAGACTCACCTGTGTTGAGTCGCGTCTTTAATTTCAAACCTTAGATGTGCGAAGTTGTAATGAACAATTGGATGTGATGTTGTGACTGATTTTGTGGTTGCGTAGTCCTTAGACTATATAAGCAACCATACCTATTACTATTAATGCTTTAATGTTTAATGATTTTAAGTTACACCTGTTTCCCCGTATAAGTTCCTCTACGTATCTATTCTTTTCCCCCTTATCTCTAAACCACCGAAGCGATCAGCAGATGGTGAACACTCGCAACAACGGAGCAGGAGGCAGTGGTTCGCGCCTTGGAGGTAGTCAGAGCAGTACACCACCCCCGCAGGCGGCACCATCAGTCGATATGCAGAATTTAGGAGCATTTTTCGCAGCACAGACTCAGTTAATGCAGACTATGATGGCAACAGTGCAACAAATCAACACTCAAGCTGTCACGAACAACCAAGCCATGAACAATGGACCACGTCCCTATTCAAGATTGTCCGAGTTTATGCAGACGCGCCCGCCAACATTCTCAGGGAATGCCAGTCCATTGGAGGCAGACGACTGGTTAAGAACTATCGAAAGGAAATTGTATATAACACAGTGTGAAGGAAACGAGAGAGTGCTCTATGCCTCTCACCAGCTAGAGGGAACAGCCGCAGAATGGTGGGAAAACTACTGCGCATCGCAGGAGAACCCACAAGAAATTACTTGGGAGGAATTTACTATAGCTTTTCGTCAATACCATGTGCCGGAGGGTATTATGGAGTTGAAAAAGGAGGAATTCCGAGCGCTAAAGCAAGGAGGCCAGATAGTGGCCGATTATCTGAATAAATTCACTCAGCTAGCACGATACGCACCAGAAGACGTAGCAACCGATAAGGCTAGGCAATCTCGCTTTATGAAAGGGCTTAACACCGGATTGCAGGTGGGACTGATCACCCACACCTTTCCGGATTTCCAAGAGTTAGTAAACAAGGCGCTAATACTGGAGGATAAGCGCAAAGAATTTGACGACAATCGCAAACGCCGCATGGCTCTGCAAGGAGGACGCCATGGTCATCAGAAAACAAGAATGATACCGCAACAGTTCCCTAGATTTCAGCAGGGAAGCAGTGTCAGGACACCGCCGCCAATGCCAAGATCAGCCGGACAAACCCCTCAGACCCCAGTCAGGATTATCAATCAGAACGGAGGAAATCAGCAGATGTCTGGAAGACGCTGCTACAATTGTAATGAGACCGGATATTTTGCTAACATATGTCCGAAGAAAGGAGTTGTGGCGCTTGATGCGCTTCAATTTAGGAACACCCGGCTAAGACCCTACCGAGGAGGAAGCCGAGGACCTGCACAAGCTGGAGCTACACCGCAGGCATTCACGCGAGGGCGAATCAACCATGTCTCCGCAGACGAAGTCCAGAACGCTACGGACGTCGTGCTCGGTAAGTTCCTAGTCAACTCAGTGCCAGCTACAGTATTGTTTGATTCAGGAGCTTCGCATTCGTTTGTTTCTCGAGATTTTGCTGTGACAAATGACCTGGACATTGTTAACCTTAAAAGTACACTCCTAGTTCAATCCCCTGGATCAGAACTCCGTTCTAAGGTCGGATGTTCTGGAGTTAAGCTATTAATAAAAGGAGTAGAGTTCCTAGCGAACCTTATTATATTAGATACCCAAACCATGGATGTTATCCTGGGAATGGATTGGTTGACTAAGCATAAGGCTATATTAGACTGTGGACGCAGAGTAGTGTCTATCGAGAGCCCGGATGGTAGCAAAGTGGAATTTCAAGCAAAGGCAGTTCGAGGAGGGCAGATGTTAGTAAACAATTTGGAGGCTGTCAGTATAAGAGATGTACCAGTGGTCAGTGAATACCCGGATGTTTTTCCCGAAGAATTACCAGGAATGCCACCAGACAGAGACATAGAGTTCGTAATTGACTTAGTACCTGGAACAACACCCATAGCAAAGAGACCATATCGGATGTCCACCGAAGAGTTGGTAGAGATGAAGAAACAGATCGAGGAGTTGTTGGAAAAAGGATTCATCAGACCGAGCTCGTCACCATGGGGAGCACCGGTTCTATTCGTTAAGAAGAAGGATGGGAGTTTTCGGATGTGTATAGACTATCGTGCACTTAACAAAGTAACAATAAAGAACAAATACCCGTTACCCCGGATAGACGATCTTTTCGATCAACTAAGAGGAGCAGGAGTATTTTCCAAGATCGACCTTAGGTCAAGATATCACCAGTTGAAAATCAAGACATAGGACATACCCAAGACCGCGTTTTCTTCAAGATATGGACACTACGAGTTCACCGTTATGTCATTCGGATTGACAAATGCGCCTGCTTACTTTATGAACTTAATGAACAAAGTGTTTATGGAATACTTAGATAAATTTATGGTCGTATTCATAGATGATATTCTGGTTTATTCAAGGACGGATGAAGAGCACGCCCAACATTTGAGATTAGTGCTGGAGAAGCTAAGAGAGCAACAGATTGTATCGTAAATTCAAGAAGTGCGACTCGGAAGAGTAAGGTAGATTTCCTAGGGCATGTAATTACCGCGGAAGGAATTGCAGTAGACCCAAGCAAGGTTGAGACAGTACTACATTGGGAATCGCCAAAGACGGTTACTCAGGTTCGGAGTTTTCTTGGAATGGCTGGTTATTACCGCCGATTTATAGAAGGATTTTCGACAATTGCCAGGCCAATTACACAATTGCTAAAGAAGGAAAAGAAGTTTGTTTGGACACCGGAATGTGAGAAGAGTTTTCAAGAATTGAAGAAACGACTGACATCAGCACCAGTGTTAGTTCAACCAGATGTGCACCAGAGTTTCGATATTTACTGTGATGCATCACGCCAAGGACTCGGATGTGTGTTAATGCAGAATGGAAAGGTAGTAGCCTACGCATCAAGGCAGTTAAGGCCACATGAGGGGAATTACCCGACGCATGATCTAGAATTAGCAGCCGTAGTGCACGCACTGAAGATATGGCGTCACTATCTTATTGGCAATAGATGTGAGGTGTATACAGACCATAAAAGCCTTAAATACATTTTCACCCAATCTGACCTAAACATGAGACAAAGGAGATGGTTAGAGCTGATCAAGGATTATAACATGGGTATCCATTATCATCCCGGCAAGGCCAATGTAGTGGCTGATGCCCTGAGTCGGAAAAGTCATGGTCTAAATACGAAAGTGGGAGAAAGCCAGGGAGAACTGTGCATGGACCTTCAGAAATTGAAATTGGAAGTCGTTCCCGAAGGATTCGTAGCCGCATTAGAAGTGAAGCTTAACTTGGAAGATCAGATTAGAGAAGGTCAGAAGGACGATGAGAAGATCAAGCGAATCAAGGCCAAGATGGAGAAAGGCCAAGCAAAGGAATTTAAGCTGGACGAACATGGTACGTTGTGGATGAAAGAGCGTATTTGTGTACCTAACAAAAAGGAATTAAAGCAGTTAATATTGGAGGAAGCTCACGACTCCAAGTATTCGATTCACTCAGGAAGTGCAAAAATGTATCAAGATTTAAAAGAAAGGTTCTGGTGGCCGAATATGAAGAGAGAGGTTGCTGAACATGTAGCACTATGTGATGTATGCCAGCGAGTCAAAGCTATGCATCAGAGACCAGCAGGACTGCTACAGCCATTGAAAATACCAGAGTGGAAATGGGAAGAGATCGGGATGGATTTTATTACCGGATTGCCAAGGACGCAAGGAGGTTATGACTCCATATGGGTCATAGTGGATCGCTTAACCAAGGTCACGCACTTCATACCAGTAAAGACAACCTATTCGGGAGATAAGTTAGCCGAGCTATACATGGCAAGGATCGTTTGCTTGCATGGAGTACCAAGGAAGATAGTATCGGACAGAGGTACCCAATTTACCTCAAGATTTTGGGATAAATTGCATACAGCAATGGGCACCCGTTTGAACTTCAGTACAACTTATCACCCGCAAATAGATGGACAGACAGAAAGAGTCAACCAGATATTAGAAGATATGTTAAGAGCCTGTGCGTTGGCTTATACATCGACTTGGGATAAATGTTTGCCATATGCGGTGTTTAGTTACAACAGCAGCTATCAGGCTAGTCTTCAGATGTCACCTTTCGAAGCGTTGTATGGTCGACCTTGCAGGACACCGTTAAATTGGAATGAGACGGGTGAGCGTCGTGTCTTCGGACCAGACATACTCCAAGAAGCCGAAGAGCAAATAGCACTAATCAGAGAGAGGTTAAAGATCGCGCAGTCAAGGCAGAAGAGTTACGCAGACAACCGCCGCAGGGATTTGAGCTTTGAGCCTGAAGATTACATGTATCTCAGAGTTACGCCCCTGAAAGGAGTCCAGAGGTTTCACAAAAATGGAAAACTTGCACCAAGATATGTAGGGCCATTCAAGATCGTCAGTCGTAAAGGCGAGGTCGCGTATCAACTGGAGTTACCGCCGTCATTAGCAGGAGTACACAATGTTTTTCATGTATCGCAACTTAAGAAGTGTCTCCGAGTGCCCGAAGAGCAAACATCACTGGAAGAAGTTGATCTACAAGAAGACTTGACCTACAAGGAACAACCGATAAAAATTCTGGACACAATGGATCGGAAAACAAGGAACAAGACAACCCGTTTCTGCAGAGTGCAGTGGAGCAATCACACAGAAAGTGAGGCCACCTGGGAACGAGAGGAAGATCTGAAAAAGGAATTCCCAAACCTATTTGTAACATCCCAATTTTTTACTTTTCAATTATCGAATATTATTTGATTGCAATTTATGGTTTTTGTGAATTCTCTGGATTTATTCGGACTTTCTGAGATCTGCTGAAATTAGGTTAATTTAAAGTATATTGTCTTTTGTTAAAGAATTATTTATAAATGGATAAATTCCAAATAAAGTTTTGTCAAAATATTTTAATTAAGTCCATAAGGGCTCAAAGTTTTTTTTAATTCTCTTGGAGTTTTCCGGTTATTAAAGGGTTCAGAGAAATCAAATAAATCTCGAGTGATTATCTTTCTAAAAGAAAAACACCATGAGGATTCATTCGCGATTGGTGTTGGGCTCCGCATCGGTTGCCGTATACGAGTGATTCACAGATGAAGCGGCCGCTGGCCTTATTCTAGAAGCACCAACATGACCAGATGAGGTGTGATCAATTGAGTTCACCATGCAAACGTGCTGTGTGTTCGATTGGGATTTGAGGTGGGAGCAGCACGTGGCCAGAGGGATTCTATCGAGCGACCGTGAATTCTCGCCGCATGGTCCTGCTGTGTGTAGGTCGGGAGTCGGACGTACACCTTGACCGAAGGAACGCCTCGAGTCCTTCCGTGTTTACGCACGCGGGAAAGGACGGCCGGCTCGTTACGCAGCACGCGTGGTCGACTCGGCAAGGAAAGTGGAATCGTGTCGGCGGAGACAGCACTTTACCGGTATTTAAGCAGTAGAGCGTCGCCAGAATCGAGTAGCGAGAGGAAAAAAAAAGATCGCGAGCGAGTTGTGCCAACGATCGAGGAAATCGCGAAGAAGCGCAGGCGTCGTCGGAAGGATCGAGCGGCAGAAGAAAAATCCCAAGCGAACGAGCGAGCCGCGTCGTTCGTGGAAAAATCGCGAAGATCAGCAGCCGCCGCAATCAGGGTATTTCCGAGCGCGCGCTGCCGAGTTGTCGCTGAGGTCGTCGTCTTCGTCTTCGGTGAATTCAAGTCACCGTCGCTTCATCGCCGATCGGGAGTTTCATCAGCCGTCGGATCTTAATCGAGCGCGGAATTCGTCCACGTCACTCCGGAATCGGTAAGCGTATTAGATTAAATATCGACCGTTGGATTTAAGTCGGACGATTGATATTAGGCCATGTAGTAGATTTACCCGTAACCGTTAGATTGAGTTCATCAGTCTAGATTTCACCATGTTTTGTCCATACAAGCCGCGGCGGGAAAATTCGGATTTTCTTTATAAAAATAATTTGGAAAGATTTAGAATTTCTAATTCCAGAGTTTAGTTTATTTTCAAAACTTCTAAATGCTATATCTTTTGCATTTTAACTCCGATTTGGGTAATTCGAATTTCGAAAAGTTTGTAAGATTGAGATCTTTCCAATGGTGGATTTTATTTGAATTTTCGAGTTCATTTGCTATTTGTTCTTGGTGTTTATTTGCTATTTCTCTCGATTCGCGTAGACGTTGAGTTGAGCAAGGTGTCGGAAGAAGGATTATTATTTCAAGAGCAATCTTCGGAGCAATACCAGGAGCTTAAGGCAAGTTGTGCTTTGATCATGTTGCACCCATAAACTAGATTGCATGCTATTTTGATTTACCTTATCACTTGTTATTTTATGTGTATAAATGTTTTCAACTTAAATTTGGGATTAGCTAACATACCCATTGAATTACACCCTACCTTGATATTTGTATGCCATGCTTCATTGTCACCCTAGGTTGGTTACTATAGTTGGTTAATAACAAAATCAACATGGATGGTTAGAACGGGATAGATTTGCTTAGCCATGCTACGTCATCACATGTTCACGAATTATGGTTTAATAATCTTGACTAATGGAATATGGAACAATGATGTTAACTTGTGTGTCATGTGTGGTCACACAAAGAGATTGAGTTGTTGTGGCAAGAAGGTCACGCAACGATGTTGAATTGTGTAGCATGTGATGCTTGGTAATCAACTGGGTTGGTAATCACATAGATTGAAGCAAGTGGCAGGGGCAAGTGTGCCAGGGTGGGCCCGATGGGCAGAGGGTATGTGTAAGTCTTGCTTTAATCAATCCTAAGGACTTAACCTTGCGAGCCTTTGACCTGAGTCTAACTTGCAACCATATGTCTGGTATGGGACAGCTTAGCTGACTAATTTGCAAATGCTTAACTTGAGTGCTATCGTGGTGGTGTGAGACCCGGGTGGTGGTAACCAGTCCATGCTTGGGGGTGACTCACATGGTGCAAGAGGGGGGCCCTGGGTGTGGTAACCAGTCCCTCCAGTGTTGAAACCTTAGCGGGTAGCACTGGGTTAAGAGGATGCATTGTAAAGGCTTTGTCATGATTCTCTGCCGGCATACCAAAGGAAGTGTGCTAATAGCTTGGCATCAAAGAGATTATCATGTCATGTGGGTAAAGTGCATAACCTCTGCAGAGTGTACAAACTATTCGGATAGCCGTGCTCACGGTATTGAGCAATGCTCGGGAATTACAGTCAAGGGGTAGTTAATTTAAAATGAACAACTGGATGGGATGGCGGGATGCCATGTGGATAATGGAACTTGGATTTAGGATGGAAACTTGGTTTATTTGAGAATCGCTGAATCTACTTACCTGTTATTATTTGTTTTACTGTCTTTCAATCTACATATTGCTTATATTTGAAAATGCTGCTTACTGCTTCTGAACCACTTAGCCTTCCTTTGGAATAAGCCTTGCATATAGCTACAATAGAATTGCATTCTGTGCACAACTTGTTGAGTACGTGTTGGTGTACTCACCCTTGCCTACAAAACATCATCAGTGCTGAAGAAAGAGTACCATGAAGAGACGAATGTTTAGGGTGCGAGCCTTGTCAGTTGCCTGTGGTATACTGAGGGATTGTCTACGACTTCATTTCCGCTGCAGTTCAATTTGATGTTCAACCTTGTGAGGCATTGTTAAGTAAGTTAACCATAAGGTCATACAACTGGTAATATTTAATATATTATGTCTTTTATCTATTTACGTTGTGTATGATTGTGATATTCACTAATGTTGAGCCTGTGTGCACTAAGCGTGATCTGGACTAGTGCGGTATACACGAGGGTCCGGATTTGCATATTCGGGTCCCGACAAAGGTGGTATCGAGCCATCTTGTTGTAGAGGTCTTGACCCTAGATAGTTGGTCATCTCTATAGGTCCTTCAAAATTATTTTCTAAAGTAAAAGACCTAACCCAGAAGAATAATGTGTTCTTGACTTATCTCATTCTTCTATTGCTGTCCTTACCAAAATTCTATCTTTTCCTTGCTGAAATTCCTTTCCCTTACCTCTGCTAAATCGAGTGAAAATCTTACCTGAGTTATCTTAAGTAGAAAGCGATATATCACACTTTAGGAGATGGCATTGAGTACCTGCTACTACCATAATGATCATGACGGAAGGAATCATCAAGCAAACGGAAGAGCGAACAATGAAGTGTATCAAGAGCTAGAAGACTCAGTACTTCAAGTAGCCAGTTGAGACTCATGTGTGAGAGTCGCGTTTCCTAAGATAGGAGTATCACCCATGTAGACGGTAGTTTTGTGTGTTTAGGTTGAATTGGTTCTTCTTGTTTGCTGAGTGTGCAGCATGTGTTGCAAAGCTTTTAGGCTTATATAAGCAACCATACCAAGTTATTAATATTGACTGCTTAAGATATTGGGTTAAACCTATCTTCCCTATGTCAGGATTCTTGCTCCTTACCTATGCTACTTCCCTCTTCCCTAACCCCTTTAAGGTGATCAAGCAGATTGTTCAGAATAGTGATAGCAATAGAGCCAGAGAAAATGGAAATCAACCCAATGGAAACTCCTAGGAATGGTATGGTCATAGTGAATTCAGAGAAGGACGCTACCCCTGCATCTTGCTCGAAACCTAGATATTGCTCTATGAAGCGCGGTCAACCAAACAAGTTAGAAAATCGAGCGTGCATTCGCTGTGGGAAAATTAGGCATACCTCAAATAAGCATGCGATCAATTGCTCTAGTTGCAAGGGAAATCATACAATTAGAAAAGGTCCTATGAGTAACATCACCTATCACCTTTGTGAAAGACAATGTCAAATGTTTCTAATGAATTAATGGAAAATGGAAAGGCATGACGAAGAATTACTAGGAAGAGTTTTGAGAAAGCTTAGTGCGTTATTTGTGGTTAACAAAAAGGAAAATAGAAGATCGAAAAAGTGCAATGAATCATGCTTAAATAAAGAAAGGGTCAAAAACGAGTATCCAATATCAGGATCGCCAACATGATTGGACAGTTTAGAAGAGAATTGGAATTTCTTTGGGACAAAACTTCACTTAGGCTATCATAAATTTAGGAATTAGGGAAAAATGTTTCCAAGATTGCGCTCTCTACATAAACGATATAAGTTTTGGCTAAAACTCCTGAATTGACCGATGCCCCGCATATCTAATGAACATGATAAGTAAGATATTCATGGAGTAATTGATAAATTCATGGTTGATGACAATCTAGTATACCCTAAGACAAGAGAAGATCATGCAGAACATGTTAGATTGATTTAGAAAGATTGCAAGAGTAGTAGTCATATGCTAAGTTCAACTAGTGTGAATTTCGGAAGTAAAATGGTCGAAATCCTTAGTCATATAAAGATTGTTAAAGGAGTTATTGTTAAACCAAGCAAGGTAGAAGTTGTGTTACATAGGAAGCAACCAAAGTACGTTACCTAGATTTAAGGTTCTTGAAAGGGTAAGATAATACCACTGGTTCATAGAAAGGTTTTTCGACAATAGCTACACCTTTTGTACAATTGTTAAGGAGAAAGAGATGCATGGACACCAGAATAACGAAAAGGGTTTTCGGAAGTTGAAAGAGCGGTTACCATTAACGCATGTGTTAGTATTACTAGCTGTGCGGAGTAGTTTCAATATATAAGGATGATGCTTCTAGACATAATCTGGGAAATGAACCCACGTTGTTGCATAAACGATGAGGCAGTTGAAATTACCCTACGTATGATTTGGAGTTAGTCGTTGTAGTGCGCGCAGAAAAATGGTATCACTATCTCATCGAAAATAAATATGAGCCTTAAGAATCTAAATATATTTACTCGGTCCAACCTTAATATAGGACGAAGATAATGGTTGGAAAGGATCAAAGAGTCTAGTGTTAGAATCCATAGGCATTTCAGTAAGGCTAAGGTAGTAGTCGACGTTTGAGTTACGAAGTAATATGTTGATAATAAGCAGTTAACCAGGGTATGTAAAGAATCTAAGAAGTTGAAATTAAAGGTCGCCCCACAGGGTTTCATAGTTGCCTTGGAAATAGAACCAACATTAGAAGATCAGAACATAAGAAGTTCGAAGGTAGATAAAGTACAAAATCAAATTAAGGAAAGAAGAAGGCGTAGCCAAAAAGTAGAAATTTGAGTGATTAGGATACCATAAGGATTTAATGCTGAACCAGTGTGCCGAATAGGAAGATCCTAAGAAATTGATACCTGAGAAAACTCATAATTCTAAGTACTCGATATACCCAGGAAGTGCCAAAGAGAATCAATATCTTAAGGAAAGGTTTTTGGTGACCTAAGGTGAAGATCGAAATTATTGATATGATACTCGAGGTAATGTGTATCAGAAAATAAAGGCAATGCATTAGAGATCTAAAGGTTCGTTGCAAATCATTATAGATCCTTATAGGAGGCAAATTATTAAAAGGATCCCTAGTGTAAATTGACCCTACAAGGTATGAATTCGGAGAAATCATTATTGATTAAATTAACCAAAATTACTCATTTCATATCACTGAAGACTACGTATTCAAAAGATCATTTGGCAAATCTGTCAAGGATTTAATAACTACATAGGTGCCTAAGAAGATTGTGTCCGATAGAGGTATCCAATTTATCTCGAGGGCTTAGAATAAGTTACCTGAAGCAACTTGGAAGCGTGAGGAAGATCTGAAGGCAGAATTCCCAAACCTATTCTCTAGTTAGCCCTAAATCTCGGGGTCGAGATTCCGTTAAGGGGGGAGGTTTGTAACATCCCAATTTTTTACTTTTCAATTATCGAATATTATTTGATTGCAATTTATGGTTTTTGTGAATTCTCTGGATTTATTCGGACTTTCTGAGATCTGCTGAAATTAGGTTAATTTAAAGTATATTGTCTTTTGTTAAAGAATTATTTATAAATGGATAAATTCCAAATAAAGTTTTGTCAAAATATTTTAATTAAGTCCATAAGGGCTCAAAGTTTTTTTTTAATTCTCTTGGAGTTTTCCGGTTATTAAAGGGTTCAGAGAAATCAAATAAATCTCGAGTGATTATCTTTCTAAAAGAAAAACACCATGAGGATTCATTCGCGATTGGTGTTGGGCTTCGTATCGGTTGCCGTATACGAGTGATTCACGGATGAAGCGGCTGCTGGCCTTATTCTAGAAGCACCAACGTGACCAGATGAGGCGTGATCAATTGAGTTCACCATGCAAACGTGCTGTGTGTTCGATTGGGATTTGAGGCGGAGCAAGACGACGCGTGGAGGGATTCTATCGGCGACCGTGAATTCTCGCCGCATGGTCTGCTTGTGTGTAGGTCGAGTCGGACGTCGCCTTGACCGAAGGCGAACGCCGAGTCCTTCCGTGTTTGTGGCTGGGAAAGGACGGCCGCTCGTTACGCAAAGACGCGTGGTCGACTCGGCAAGGAAAGTGGAATCGTGTCGCGGCGGGAGCGAGCACTCGGTGGGTATTTAAGCGTATGCGAAGCGCCGCGTAATCGAGTAGTGAAAGGAAAAAAAAGATCGCGAGCGAGTTGTGCCAACGATCGAGGAAATCGCGAAGAAGCGTAGGCGTCGTCGGAAGGATTGAGCGGCAGAAGAAAAATCCCAGGCGAACGAGCGAGCCTCGTCGTCCGAGGAAAAATCACGAAGATCAGCAGCCGCCGCAATCAGGGTATTTCCGAGCGCGCGCTGCCGAGTTGTCACTGAGGTCGTCGTCTTCGTCTTCGGTGAATTCAAGTCGCCGTCGCTTCATCGCCGATCGGGAGTTTCGTCAGCCGTCGGATCTTAATCGAGCTCGCGGAATTCGTCCACGTCACTCCGGAATCGGTAAGCGTATTAGATTAAATATCGACCGTTGGATTTAAGTCGGACGATTGATATTAGGCCATGTAGTAGATTTACCATGAAGTTAGATTGAGTTCATCGGTCTAGATTTCGCCATGTTTTGTCCGTACAAGCCGGGCGGAAAATTCGGATTTTCTTTATAAAAATAATTCGGAAAGATTTAGAATTTCTAATTCCAGAGTTTAGTTTATTTTCAAAACTTCTAAATGCTATATCTTTTGCATTTTACTCCGATTTGGGTAATTCGAATTTCGAAAAGTTTGTAAGATTGAGATCTTTCCAATGGTGGATTTTATTTGAATTTTCGAGTTCATTTGCTATTTGTTCTTGGTGTTTATTTGCTATTTCTCTCGATTCGCGTAGACGTTGAGTTGAGCAAGGTGTCGGAAGAAGGATTATTATTTCAAGAGCAATCTTCGGAGCAATACCAGGAGCTTAAGGCAAGTTGTGCTTTGATCATGTTGCACCCATAAACTAGATTGCATGCTATTTTGATTTACCTTATCACTTGTTATTTTATGTGTATAAATGTTTTCAACTTAAATTTGGGATTAGCTAACATACCCATTGAATTACACCCTACCTTGATATTTGTATGCCATGCTTCATTGTCACCCTAGGTTGGTTACTACAGTTGGTTAATAACGAAATCAACATGGATGGTTAGAACGGGATAGATTTGCTTAGCCATGCTACGTCATCACATGTTCACGAATTATGGTTTAATAATCTTGACTAATGGAATATGGAACAATGATGTTAACTTGTGTGTCATGTGTGGTCACACAAAAAGATTGAGTTGTTGTGGCGAGAAGGTCACGCAACGATATTGAATTGTGTAGCATGTGATGCTTGGTAATCAACTGGGTTGGTAATCACATAGATTGAAGCAAGTGGCAGGGGCAAGTGTGCCAGGGTGGGCCCGATGGGCAGAGGGTATGTGTAAGTCTTGCTTTAATCAATCCTAAGGACTTAACCTTGCGAGCCTTTGACCTGAGTCTAACTTGCAACGACATGTCTGGTATGGGACAGCTTAGCTGACTAATTTGCAAATGCTTAACTTGAGTGCTATCGTGGTGGTGTGAGACCCGGGTGGTGGTAACCAGTCCATGCTTGGGGGTGACTCACATGGTGCAAGAGGGGGGCCCTGGGTGTGGTAACCAATCCCTCCAGTGTTGAAACCTTAGCGGGTAGCACTGGGTTAAGAGGATGCATTGTAAAGGCTTTGTCATGATTCTCTGCCGGCATACCAAAGGAAGTGTTCTAATAGCTTGGCATCAAAGAGATTATCATGTCCTGTGGGTAAAGTGCATAACCTCTGCAGAGTGTACAAACTATTCGGATAGCCGTGCTCACGGTATTTAGCAATGCTCGGGAATTACAGTCAAGGGGTAGTTAATTTAAAATGAACAACTGGATGGGATGGCGGGATGCCATGTGGATAATGGAACTTGGATTTAGGATGGAAACTTGGTTTATTTGAGAATCGCTGAATCTACTTACCTGTTATTATTTGTTTTACTGTCTTTCAATCTACATATTGCTTATATTTGAAAATGCTGCTTACTGCTTATGAACCACTTAGCCTTCCTTTGGAATAAGCCTTGCATACTGACTATGATAGAATTGCATTACATGCACAACTTGTTGAGTGCGTGTTGGTGTACTCACCCTTGCCTACAAAACATCATCGATCTTTGAAGAAGGAGTACCATGAAGAGACGAATGTTTAGGGTGCGAGCCTTGTCAGTTGCCTGTGGTATACTGAGGGGTTGTCTACGACTTCATTTCCGCTGCAGTTCAATTTGATGTTCAGCCTTGTGAGGCATTGTTAAGTAAGTTAACCATAAGGTCATACAACTGGTAATATTTAATATATTATGTCTTTTATCTATTTACGTTGTGTATGATTGTGATATTCACTAATGTTGAGCCTGTGTGCACTAGCGTGATCCTGGACTAGTGCGGTATACACAGAGGGTCCGGATTTGCATATTCGGGTCCCGACACTATTCTATAGTTAAGCCTCGAATCTCGGGGACGAGATTCTGTTAAGGGGGTAGGTTTGTAACGTCCCGAAATTTGGCCCGATTTTAATTTCTGGAGTTACTTAGATTTTTGTGAATTAATTAAAAGTTAATTTGTTTTTATTTTAATTTATCTGAATTTCTGGAGTTAATTGAATTTTTATGGATTTTGAGGATTTATTGGATTTAAATAAAATCTATTTGAGTTATTCTTCTTTTGATTAATTAATATCAGAAAAACCATTTATCAAAAATAAATGAAAATATTTTATTTAGGACGTGTAATAGCTCGCCGTAGTAGCCACTCTCCCCGCCTCGGTTCTTCGCCGTTTGCGCCGCCGTCCGTCGTTCTCCGCCGCAACCAAGGCCCGCTCCGAACTCGTCGTGCCAAGGCGCATCCGGGTGGTCACTTCTTCCGGCCGGAGACGCCCAGGAACGCCTCAAGCCACTTCATCTTCTTCAACTCCGGCGACGAGCACCACCGTTCTTCTTCGACGCTTCGCGACTCACCTCCTCCGCCAGATCTTCATCCGACGCTCAAGGGTAGGCCACGTAATCGTCCATTTGAACCAAGGCTGAAGCGGTGGGATTAGATCTTGTCCATTGGATTGTGATCGTAAGGCCTCGTTAGTCCAAGTAGGGTAGTGAATAGTAAACTCTCGGGGTAACGTTAGTCGTAGGATCCTTATCGGACGTCTGAGGTAGCGCCACGACTTCTCCGGTGGTTTCGCGTTTGAATGAGCATCGCAGATCTCAGCCGTCGGATTTTGATCTGACTGCCCTCATTGCGCCGCGTAGGCTTGTGTACAGTAAACCGTGCGGGTAACCGCAGCCGTAGACCTTCGATCCGACCGTCGCCATTGAGCCACGTAGGCTTCGTAGCAGTGAAGCGCGCGGGTAGCGACCGACCGTTGGATTTGAATCCAACGGCCGGGATTAAATGCGCCGCGTGGCTTGATGCTTTCTCGCCGCGTGTCGATCCGAGTGGTCCAAGCACTGTTCCGTGGGGCCCACATGTTAATGTGATAACCCCGGCTGTGCTGACGTCAGCATGACGTCATCTGGGGCCCACTTGTCAGTGACCGTGGGCGACGTGGAGGCCTCTGGTGCCGACACGTGTCGCCGGGGGGGGGGGGAATAAATCCGGATTTTCAGTATAAAAATAAAATGATTAATTCGGTTATTTATTTATTGAATTTCAGCAAATTTGAAAATGCTATAACTTTTGCATTTTAACTCGGATTTGGGTGATTCCAGTGCCCAAAAATTTGTAAAAATATAAGCTATTTAATGGTGATTTTTATTTTATTTTTGGTGTTAATGTTGCTGTCTATATTGCCCATTTATTGTGTGCTTGCTTGTACCGATTAGACTCCGAGTTGCCGGAAGTCGCCGAAGGAGAATTTGAAGACCCGTCGCAAAGCTTCGACCAGAACCAACCGCTTTTTGAAGGCAAGTCATGCTTTGATCATTTTGCGCCTAGTTTTAAAAAGTATATTTTGATTTCCGTATTGCATGCTATGTTACGTACAACTACTATTGATTAAATTGGGAAATGGTAGTTAAAAGCCAAACTTGTTTATGCCACCTTGATTGTAATGTTTATATGCCCTGAAATCTTTGTCCACCCTAAGATGTTTAATATGTCGGAGGCTAATATACGCCAACACGAGAGGCTAGACCGTGATTAGCTGCTTATCCTGCTTGTATGCGATGAATGAATTTCAAATAGCAAATGAATATTGCCTAACCAATTATGGAACGCATTTTTGTAAAAATGCGATGATGTCATATGATGGGATTGGAATAGTAACCTATGCGGTGCTATTCGTGAATTGATGTGAACAATGGCATGTGTTGCTTAAGTGTAACGTGGGGTGGGGAAATGTTTTGGACCGGGGCAAGTGGCAGGAAGGCTTCGTGCCAGGTGGGCCTGTGTGGCAATGGGTTGTATGAAAGATTGTGAAGGCCGTGTGCCGAGAAAGATAAATGGATGTCTTGCCCGGGACAATTAAGGACTTAACCTTGCGAGCCTTTGAACTGAGTTCCGTGTACAACCACTTGTCCAGAATGGGACGGACCTAGTTAAGTAGGTTTCTAACCTCTTTCCCTTGAAACCTCGGGGTGGCAGTGGGAAACATACCTGTGCTACGGCTTGGTACCCATTCAACGGTGCTTGCTCTGTCTAAACTTCGGCTCTGAGTGAGGGAAGTGTTAGAAGGGAAGTATCGGAGGGGTTCAACGGTTAAATGTTAGTCTCTGAAAGACTTTGTTGCAATCAATCGCCTGTGTGGTGAACGACTGTATCCTGTGGGTAAAGTGTACAACCTCTGCAGAGTGTGTGTGTGAATCTATTGAATAGCCGTGTCATGATGATCGACATTGCTCGGTGATTACAGTCAAGGGTTAGATTTTAAAAATAAAAGATGTGGATTGGGTGGCTGTGTGCCAAAAGAATCAAATTAAGGCTGTGTGCCAAAACTTTTGGGAAAAAGAATTGAGAAATTAATTATTAATAATAATGATTTTACTGCTTTTAATCTAATAGGGTTACCTGTTAAGAGAAATGCTGCTTTATGCAAAATAACCACTTAAGCCTTTTCTTTGGAATAAGCCATGCATGTAGTAATAGAACTGCATTGTGCATGACTTGTTGAGTATGTTGTATACTCACCCTTGCATCGACAAAAACCTCAGAAGAAGAAGCTGTGCCAGCTTGGGAGGAGGAGTTCATTGAGGGCCAGGAAGACTAAGGGGTTGAGCCGCACTCAGTAGCCTGTGGTCATGATTGATTCATCGCTTACTTTTGCTTCCGCTGATAAACTTGTGCTACTTTGATGTTTAATCGCCCTGCGTGGCGAAGTATTGTAAGGTGACCATAAGGTCATGTAACTCGATTATATTATGCTTGAAGTACTTTATTATTTATTTCCGCTATGTATGATTGTGGTACTTCAACCTGTTATTCCTGTGTGTACTAGCGTGATCCTGGACTAGTACAGAATACACAGAGTGTCCGAATCCGTAAGAATTCGGGGCACGACAGATAGCAATCCAAACTCCTAATCTTAACAGACTCAAACAAAACTTGCAGAGTTTGAACCTACTAAAATTAAAACTAAATCTTATCTCTTAACCAATGCATGTCAACATTATCTCTAACATTTCCCCCCTCATCATGACACACCGTCTCTTATTCATTGAGACAATCGGTCTCAACTACGATTTGCTCAACACATACTCGTCACCGGATGGAGAACGCATCTCCTCAACATCCTAGACTTATCTTCGATGAACTTGACTTTGGACGGCGAACGCTTCTCCTCAATGCCCTAAAGTCAACTTTGACAGACTCGATATAGGACGGCAAGCATATCTCTAAGGAGTTCCACTTTTTTCTTGCTGGCTATACCACCGCTGATTAATATTAAGACCTATGCCTCAGCTCCAATTATCTTTTCACCGGTAACAAACTTGACGGCGACACAGACTCGCATTAAAGCTCATCTACGAGAGAACTTAGACGCACCAACATGAACTCTTATGCACAGGGTCGGATCCAGGAAAATGGGTCGCCGGGGTCATCGCCGACATGCGGCCTATGGGCTGCTTGCTTTCGGATGACTGGTCAGACTGGATGAGCATTGGGGCTGAGGTCCAGACTAATCTACCGTCGGAGTCATCAACAGTGTTTAGCGAGAGGTATAAATGGCTAATATAGAGACGTTAGGGTCACCGGACTCCGGCCTCTCAACTACAGATCTGCCCCTATGCACACACAGCAAAAACGAACCACACATCAACTGCTTCTCTTTTCGTCCTATTTTCTTCTTGATCCTCACGTCTGAAACTCTTGCTTCTCTCTTTTCTTGTGCCGCCAGGAGCTTCTTTTCTTGCGTCACTACACTGTCGACAAGATAAGTCATCGCCCGCAGCCGCACACCACGTAGCCTCCCAGTCGCACGTACGTAGCTTTCCTTGCTGCTCCTTGATCGCCGCGCGGTAGACCTCCATTCGCACCGGCTTTTGCCCATTGCACCCGTGTTGGCCACGTCGGCAACGCCGTTGCGAGGCGGCTCGCACCCGACAGTGCACTAGCACGCACCCCGGCGGCGCTCTCTCGCGTTCTGTGGGTTGCTGGCCTCCTGCGAGACTAATTAAACCGCACCAGGCCAGGGCTTCCTCTACGCAGCCGCAAAGCCTCGGAATAAACTCCTAGCCGCGCATCGTTTTTTCTTTGTGCTGCAGTATGGACGTGTGATGCACCTGTCCTCGATTTATTTTCCCTTGACGCGAGTCTAGATGCTTCTTGATCTCCGTGCAAAGGCCGGCTACTTTCTGCACCTCTTCTTCACCGCGTAGAGGTGGGCGTCGTGTCGGACCGATCCGGCATGAGTTCATCGTGCTTCGTGCATAAGCTGTGCTGGGCCGCGATGACCCGTCGTGCTGGCCGTGTTGTGCCGGGCCGGCCCAGCTCACATTCAACGAGCCTAAGTACGACCCAATTGTACTTTGTGCCGTGCCGACCTAGGTCTAGTCCATTTGCACTATTACGACGAGAAGAAAGGAACCGGAGACACATGAGATTGAGATAGTGGACACAAATATTATAGAAAAAAGAATTAAAATTTATTTATTCTTAGAGCAAGAGCGTTGTGCTGAACACAAGCGAGAGAGCGAGCAACGGGAGAGTGAGGAAGAGAGGCAATTGAGATTGAAAGAGACAGATGAGAGAGGGAGAGATTGAGAGAGACGGGTGAGAGGTGCAAGAATTAATCACTCTCAGCTCTCTCTCCCCTCTTGCTCGTCTCTCTCAGGTGTCGGCGACGGGGGTGGCGTTCATGTTGCTGGGTGCGTCCATAATATTCATACTCTACGGGTCGGTGACCTTCATATTAGGGTTCTTCCTCATGCCCTAGGTCATCGGCCCCGACACGGCTCGTGCTAGAGTATCGTGCCGTGCCGCCCAACATGCTCAGTTCTCGAGCCTGGCACAGCCCGTGCTAGAGTGTTATGCTGCCCCGGTACGGCCCATTCATGCTGGGCTAGGCTTTGAACCGTGCTGTGCCCACCGTGCCTCGGGCCGGCCCAAAAGAGCTCGGCCCGAGTGCCCAAAAGACGAAGATGCGATTAGAGGGGAGGTGAATAGGCGCTTAAAGAATAGTTGCTCTTTAAAAACAACACGCTCTAATCAATCCCTATATCAAAACTTAATCAAAGATAATACAAAAGCGATAAACAAGGTTTTGACAATTAAAGCCTAAATGCTCACTAAGTACACTAACAAATTTTGTCTCTAACAACGATTTGCAATCCTAAAGATAAGTGAACAATTTAATTCTAAGAATGTAAATTACAACAATATAAATAAGGAATTACAAGCATACATAAGGAGACACACAACTTTTTACTGTAGTGTTCGGAGACTTGCCGGTCTCCCCTAATCCACGTTGAGGCAAGCCCAAACTCTTGGACCAACTCCGCGCTTGAGCACCCGCCTCAATTCCACTAGAGGTGGTTTTTCACACTTTCACATAGGCTCACCCCAAACTTTCACAAACTTCGCTGGGTGTATCACAACCTTGAGAGCAACCGCGCACGACGCTCTACGCCGTCTAGGAGTCGGCAACCTCCAAGAGTAATAAGTCGAGTCTCCGCTCGAACTTCACCTAGCGCAACACATGTGCTTCCAGTGATCACCTAGTGCAACACATGCACCTAGGCTCTCAATCCACTTCTAATTGCAACACATGCAATTAGGGCTCACTCTTTGCTAAAGAATCAAATTGAGGGGTGCAACACATGCAAATTACCTCCCAAATACTCGCACAAGAGCCAAGAAATTTCACAAAAGCAACCACACCAGCACTTTCTCCAAGCCATCTAGGAACATTCAATTCCAAGAGTAATAGACTATCCACAAGCCCGTCTCTTGGTTCACTAGCACAGCACTAACTAGACTAAGCTTGGTGCAAGATACTTAGAGTGTAGAGTTTAAGTTTAAAGGCGAAGAACGGTCTCCTTGATGGAATGAAAGCTCTAAAGTGCTAAAGGATCAAGGAGATGATCACACATATGAAGGAAAGCCCTGGCAGTGCTTATATAGTCATTTGAAAGACAACTAGGCGTTACACCTGCCAAAGTAGCCGTTGGAACATGTTAGACTATCAAAAAATAGGCTAACACATTTGCTACGGACTTAGTAGCGATGCTGGTCCTTGTACTCCGAACCAATCAAGACTACTAGCGCCGAACTAAAAACTTTGGTCCGTTGAACATAGGAATTTAGAAAATTTATGTCCGACGAATATATGAGAACTTGTACATGCACACCGGACCAAAAAATTTGGTCTGTTATAGAAGGATTTCAAGGAAGTTTGTACCAACGGACTTTTGGAATGAGATATGAGTCTAACCGAGAGGAATACATATTCGCCAGACTAGATTTTGAGTTAGCGGAAGTTGGTCCGGCGTAAATGGTGTACACTCGGTTTGATTTTGACTGAGTATATTTTAGCGCCGGATCAAAAAGGAAATGGTCCGATGAAGACTTTAATTGACTCCGGACAATATTTTGAAAGAACAAGAATAGTTCGGCGTGAATGAAATAGGCTCGGTATGAAACTTGTTCAAGAGACTTTTAACAACAGACCAAAAGGAATGGTCCGGCGAAAACAAACCTTGCATCGGACTAAATTTTATGAGAGACTAATATGGTCTGTTGCAAATGGGATGCGCTCGGTTAGAAATTCTACTGAGTAGATTTTAGCACCGAACTAAAAGAAATGGTCCGGCGAAAATGGAGTTTTGAACTAAGGTTGCGCTAGACTTTATGAAATAGCAATAATATTTAGTTCGGGGTAACACAAAGAATTTGTTTAAGAGATTTTTAATACTAAAATCATTTCTCCAAAAACCAATCACTATTCTTTGAGCCATTAGATGATCAACACATGATCATATACTTATGCAAAACACATTTGCGCCAAAATAGCTCATGCTCAAAGAATCTCAACTGAATTCACAATCAACTCAAGATTTATTTGCAAAACATATTAAGCAAATCAAACCCGAGTCTATAAGATTAATCCCCCTAGCCATGTGAAGGTCAACATGAGACCCCATCATCTTGCAAACACCCGTTGCAAGTCCTACTCACATACTCTCGGGATTCCGGACTCATAGATCTTGGTTTATTCGTACAACGAACCTGCAAATAACACATTAAACCAATTTCATGCTTGAGCATTACTCTTTGCAACACATGCAAAACTTAGCTCCAAGCAACCATTTTTATTTTGAAAGATTTATTTTGGTAAGTAAGAAAACAAATCATGAGCTTCAACAATTGCAACACATGCAAAATGAACTTCACGCAAAAACCAACGCATTAGCTTATCTTATTTGCAACACATGCAAATCAAAGCTTTACGCGAAAAACCAAATGCATATGCTTTTCTTCTTTGCAACACATGCAAATTAGAGCATAATACAATAACAACCAAGCATAAGCTTAACTCATTCGCAACACATGGCAAATGATTAGCTTTATGCAAAAAAACCAAATCTAAATAAGATTTGAGCTCGAGTGAACACGGAATTGAGATCATCAACACATGATGAAGCTCAAGTTAGGACTCAACCCCTCTTAATAGTACAACGATAAAAGCTAGACTCAAAGACTAGAAAGTCCTTAGCCTATCTAGTTATACCTTGAGCCGCCGCACACAAACAATACCCTTTGGGGTCTTTATGATCTTTAGTCATACGCTCCCCCGGGATCATCACTCAGCTCTTCTCTTAATCTCTATGGGATCTCCTCTTGACGCTTATCACCTCATGATGTCGTTCTTGTCCCGTTTTCATCATCTCAATCATCTTTGGATTTAACTTAGCTCAGTCACAACTCATGAAAATAGTTAGTCCAAGATGTATGGTTGTCTCAATTATCTCTTGCACTCTATTAATACATAATGGATGCCTTTAGATCAATTGAGCACAACCTAAATCAAATTAAATGATATAAATGTGTCTTGAGTACACGGATGCAACTAATGCCTCGTTATACTCAAGATCTATCGATTATCCTTAATCAATATAAAAGAACACCATCAACACATGATGAAATGTCGTTTAATGATTAAAAGATAACTGACCTCAATTTAAATTTTCATTTAAATTGATATGAGTATATATTAACTACATAAGTTTTCATATACTCATGTTGATGCAAAGTAATGATCCATAATGTGTGGACTACATGGAAATGACCATTACTCTAAGCCATCACCTATAGAATAAACCCCACATGTATATGCGCATGGCTATAATTGACTTGGAGACAATATGCACATATTTAGGTTTCATTACATTGAAGCTTATCCTATATTACCATGAGTATACTACAACTAGGCAATTCAAATATATACTCAAGGATTTAGTTTCTATGTTTTGATCCTTATATGTGTCAATAAGGAATAGATCAATATACTGAAACCTTCAAGTTAAATTACGAACTCCCCCTAGATATGTGCATCCATGTAATATATGGATTGGAAAATATGATGCACATTTTGTGGTTAATACAATGGAGACATTCATACTTTAACTTGAATCCAAAGTATGAAATTCATACTAGAAAGAATACGCATACATACCTTGGGTTTTCCATTTTTCATCCAATATGAGACTACTAAATATTTGCTCAATAAACATGTTAATCTCATAAAGATTAGATTTGTCATTAAACAAAGACTAAGCATTAATCTAAATCAATCACCAAAACCAATGGCGCTTGAACTTACAATCTCCCCCTTTTTGGTGATTGATGACAAACCCGCTAATTCACTCTATTTTTACTTTATTTGGATGAAAAACAATGCAACAATGAAAAAGGTTTTTTAATAAGCGCTTAAATTAATAATAACAAGCAAACTATTAGCGCAAGCATTAAATACTTCCCCTTTTTGGCATTTAAAATACAAATCCCCTTTTTACTCCTCCTTTTGGTATTAAACCATAAAAAGCACAAATTAAACATGAAGGAGTGTTTTGAGAGGCTCTGAACCACTTATCTGAACCACAAGTGGCTCTATACCAAATTAAAATTAAAATTTCTTAAACCACTTATATTCTTACTAATTTTCCCTTTCAAAAGAAACAATCCAAATAACACAAGAGGGAATTAATCAAATATTTTCCCCCTTTTGGCATTAAACACCAAAAATGGAAAAACCATCTTGAAAACCAATCCAAGTGGGAGATCATTGAAACCGAGTGCTAAATGGTAGAGCAAGGGGCATACAAAAGATTTTTGGTTATATACCAAAACTTTTAGAATTTCCCTTTTTTCAATTTCAAAAGAAGGTCATACAAAGGATTGAAATGTAAAATTATGACTTTAGCAAATTTGCCTAATAGGGTTAAACAAGGAACCCAAAACAAATACCACTTGAGAAATTAGATACCACTTTAAAATCTATCTCAACGGCTTTGCTTGAAGACTCAAAAGGAAATGAGCATTTTCAAATTTTTCTTGAAAAACAGTGCTCAACTAGAGTTTTTCCTCTTTATGTATTTCAATTCATAAAGAATCTCACACAGAGAATTCTTAAGCGATTGAACTTACAATTTTAACTTGAGAGGAAAATTCTTAATCAAGAATTTGGGTATCGGAGCAATGCTACCAGAGGCAATAAAAATACCACTTGTAGGAAATAAGCAAATTCAATGATACCTCTTGAAAGAATTCAAACAACCAAGAATATCACTTGAAAGAATGAGCAATAACCTCAATGATACCATTTGTAGAAAAAAAAGAAGAAACTCAATGATACCATTTGTAAACACAAGAAATGAATGAACGCTCCATTGATACCCCCTAAAATCAAATCACAAAGATATGATGCCACTTGAAGGAACAATCGATAATATCGATGGGTATTAGAGCAATAAATATTTATGGGTATCAGACAGAAAGACAACTTAAGATAGATCAAGAAAATCCAAGTTGCAAGATTTTGTTTTTGATTTTTTTTTGAAAATCTAAATCACAAAGATTTAGAAAAAATATCAGAGCAAATTAAAAAGAATCATAATCATTCATAAGGGGTGAAAAGATACCACTTGAAAAAAGTAAAACCCCTTAGCTCGAATTTTGGTTTTAACATCACAAAGATTTTATAAAATCAAAGGTGACAAAGCAAAATTTAAAGGTATTATAGTAAATCCAAAGGTATTAGAGATAAACTGGAAAGCTTCAGAGTTAAACAATCGAGGATACCACTTGGAAGCAATTAATTGCCCAAAACATGATATAGATATGCTCTCTAAGATATTCTCATGGAGCTATTTGCATTTGTATTGCATAAGTTTTGTCTTTTCAAAAGATCAAGTGACTATCACCTTTTAAAATCAATTGAATACTCAAAACTGATACCTCTTGAAATCACTTTCAAATAAAATGCAAAACTTTTAAAATTTTGCACAACCGAACTTTGGGATTACACAAATCTTTTACAAAAGGAATTCTTGAAAAAGGAAGCTTCAATTAAAAGATATCCCAAAATCAATTTCAAAAAATCCAAAAAATTTAGACAATTCAAAGCTCAGCCAGCTAGGACCAGCACTACCTTGCACACATGTCAGTAGTGCAGACTTAGTCGGTACTACCACCGCCCAGGTGCGGTAGTGTCGACCTCGGCAGACTAAAGTAAAAACTTTGCAAAAATTTTTTTGAAAACATTTGCAAATGAAGTTCAAATAATTTGAAACTTTCAGGGAACTAATTTTGGACTATTTCAAACATAGGTGGATAACTTTTGTTTGCAAAGAATTTTCCTTTTAGCTCAATTTTGGCAAAATGCGCTTTGAGGCATAAAAATAAAAATAAACTTCATAACATCCTCAAAATGCAATTTGAACTTTGATTTCATCTACAATTTGAATCCTCATGGCTTGCAAGATTTGGAATATATTTTGAAGCCATGACTATCTAAAGAAAACAATGAAATCCAATTTAAATGCCAAAATACTAGTTGTAGGTATATTTGAATTAAAAACAAGTATTTTTGCTAAATTAGTTTCCAAAATAGAATTTTTCTTTTGGAAACTTGTAAAACTTTTGAAATACGTAGTATAATTGTTTTACAAGACTTTTTACAAATTTGGGTCTTTTAAACACAATTTTTGACTTTTGTCCAAGGAGGGTTCTTTTTGAAGAACCAAATGAAATCCAAAATCAAATCCAAACACGCACAAGAGCAACCAAGAGAATGAGATAAGAAGCAGAGGTTTAAGCTTTTGAGAATCTCTTTCTCTTTTGTGTAAGAGTTTAGAAAGTCATTTGGAACCTAGATATAGCACAAGATCCGGTCTAAATGGTGAAACTCACTAAGTACAATATTCTGACTGATATAGGTCAAACTAGGATTTTCGGTGAATTTTAAAAGCAAATAACTTTTGCTAGGTTGGTCTTTTGAAGATCTTTTAAACACGAAAATTGTTAAGTATGACCAACTCTAGGATTTTCGCTTTAGAGTTATTTTCAAAATCTTTTTATTTTTATTTCTATGAAAATTATAAGTTTAAATCCAAAACAAGAGACTTATTATTTAGATTTTAGTCATGAAACTCATTTTCTTTTCAAAATAGATGTTGTGAAGCTAAAAACTTTGGAAAACCTTTTGAAAATATTTTTATACATTTATCAACTAGTTTTTCAAAGGATTACTAATAGAGTATACAAATTTTGAGTTTTGGCTAAAAGGTTTGATTTTGAAGATATATAAGCACTTATATAAATATGGGCACACGCAGGGATGTGATACACTTGTATATGAATTAACACTCCCTCTAAATGTGCCACTACAAACTTGCTCAAGATTGCAATAAGAGAATAGGTAAGAGGCAAGAGCAAGTACTCACAACAAGCAATTAAATTGATTTTTTTATACTAATGCATCTTAACCTACACAAGGCTAGTAGCAATAATGTAATCAATTTAAATACTTGTTACCCGAGATGGCATTGGCTCAAGATTGAAGTGATCGTCCTCATGCTTAGCTCCATTTCGCAAATGATGAAGTCCTCTTCCTTTTGAAGAAGCTAAACGTCCAATGTCTCTCTAAGTACCTAATAATCTTTTAGGTACTTGTTGGTACCGAATTATTGTTGAGTCCAAGAATGTTAGTCACAAGAGATTTAGGAACCCAAATGGCCCTATCATCAATAGTCTTAAGTGAACTAATATGACTAGCAATGGATTTGCGATTGTTATTACTCCTAAGCGATTTATCAGTATTGAATTGAGAGGGCTTAGGAGTTTTAGCATTTTTAGCAAATCTATTTCTAGTTTGATCATTTCTAAGCACATAATAATCATTATAAAGAGGACACTTAGAGGATCTAGCAAATCTAGCAAATGGTTTGCTATTGTAATCTTTCCTAAGCACATGACCAACATGATTTTTCTTGGTCTTAGGAAATCTAGCATTTTGAGCAAACACATTTCTAGATTTATTTTCTCCTAAGCAAATGATTGTTACTATTATGCATAGACTTAGAAGAATTAACAAACTTAGCAAACACATTGCCATTTTTGTCCTTCCTAAGTAAATAATAATCATTGACAATAATAGGCTTAGGAGTGATACCTTTGGGACATTCCTTATCGAAATGTCCCTTTTCTCGACAATTGAAGCACGTTACTCCGTTTGGTCTTCTCTTGACCCGATGGTTGTGCTCAATGCTGGCTTGCCTCAATGTGGATGGTGTGGCCTCGTTATCCACTTTGTTACGGCACACGGAGGCGAAGTGTCCCTTGTTGTTGCAATTGAAGCACTTGAAAGTTTTCGTGTGTCTTGCATTGTGTCTCATCTTGCTAGTCTCCCTCTTGGAGATGCAGCCGAGTCCTCGCTTATCTTGAGGCATCCTTAGCTTACTCAAGATCTCATTGAGGACGGCTTTACCCTTTATGCATCTCTTCTAGTCATTTTTCAATCTAATGACTTGGGTCTTGAGCTCATTGTTTTCCTCTACAAGATTAATCTGACAAGACATAGAGGAGGTAATAGCAATAGAATTTGAGCAACAAGGTAAATCAGTGCTAGAGATGGATATGCATTTATTTGATGAATTGTTTGTAATAGAAATTAAGCAAGGTAATTCATCAACTAAATTACATTGAGTAGCAATATCCACACTAGACTTAGTGAATTCCTTGAGAAGGACTTTTTCATGATTTTTTTAGAACATTATAATCATTTTGAGGTGTCTCATATGATGGTGACATGCAAAGATCCCCACCTCATTGATTAATTACTTCTATCGACAGCATAGTATAACAACAAGAAAGTGACAGCCAAGAAACAACACAGAAGCGCGATGTGTCTCATATGACAAGGAGGTGACAGGCAAAGATTCCCTCCTGATTGATTAATTGCTTCTATCGTTGGCACAGTACAGCAACAAGAAAGTGACAGCCAAGAAACAACACAGAAGCGTGAGGTGTCCCATATGACAAGGAGGTGACATGCAAAGATTCCCTCCCGATTGATTAATTGCTTCTATTGACGGCATAGTACTGCAGCAAGAAAGCGATAGCCAAGAAACAACACAGAAGCGCGAGGTCTCTCATATGACAAGGAGGTGACATGCAAAGATTCCCTCCGATTGAATAATTATTTCTATCAACGGCACAGTACAGCAACAAGAAAGAGACAACCAATAAACAACACATAAGTGCGAGGTGTCTCATATGACAAGGAGGTGACAGGCAAAGATTCCCTCCTGATTGATTAATTGCTTCTATCGATGGCATAGTACAGCAACAAGAAAGTGACAGCCAAGAAACAACATAGAAGCGCGAGGTGTCTCATATGACAAGGAGGTGACATGCAAAGATTCCTTCCCAATTGATTAATTGCTTGTACAACAGCAAGAAAGTGATAACCAAGAAACAAGGATTCGAATTTCGTTTTGAACAAAATTTCGCCCAAGGGCAAAATCCAAAATTTTGACAAAATTTCGGCATTTTGGATGAAATCCATTCAAAATTCAAAAAGAAAAAAAAAATCAAATCCGGTTTTTTTCCTACCGAAATTTCAGCCGAAATTCCCGAAATTTCGGTGAAATTGTACTGACCAAAAAATAGTTCAAACGATGTTAAATTTTTTTTTAATTTTTTTGAAGGTTCCTCACACATTAGAGATATTCTCATAAAATTTTAAGGTGATTATCAGGTTTGTGTAATTTTTAAAAAATCAAACATTGGTATTATGCAGATGAAACGTTGACCGGCAAGTTTGAACTGGATGAAAAATGGTACAAACGATGTTAGAAAATTTTGAAATTTTTTGTGAATGATTTTGATGAATCACTAATGTTTCCATAAAATTTTTTGATGGTGATCAAGATTAAAGAATTTTTACAAATTCGGACAGTACTATTATCTTGATAAAAGCCTTACTGGCAAATTTGAACGGAACGAAAAATAGTCCAAACCACGTTGGAAAATTTTGGAAATTTTTGTGAAGGGTCCTGATATATCTCTAATGGTTTATAAAAGTTTCATATAATTATCACGCTTGAAGATGTTCTAAAAATTCTGACAGTGCTACGTCCTGATAAAAGCCTGATAATCAATACATAGATTTGCTTTAGTGATAAAAGAAGGTTTAAAATTTGTGAAAATTTTATAGAAGAGTGACAAGGAAGTTTTTAAGATTTCATAAAAATTTTGAATCATGATAACACTCCAGTAAATTTATAAAATTCTTACAATGCACAATAGCATTTATGTATCTCTTTTGGTTTTTGAAATATAGTATAACAAATGAAGTTCAATGGTTTTATAGTTTTATTGACCAAAAAAAGTTTAAATTTTTTTAAAATTTTATAGAATGGTACTGAGGTAATTGTTAATCTGTCATAAAAATTTTAGATCACGATCACACTCAAATTTGTTTAAAAAAATCTAACAATTTTACTGTCCCAATTATGTCCATTCTGTTTTTGATTTTTTAAAGATAAAAAATGAAGTTTAATTATTTTGAAAATTTTTATATATGATCCTATACTACTAATATAGTACCATAATTTTTTAGATCATTATCAAGCTTGTACAATTTTATAAAAATCTGACAGTGTTTCTGCCTAAATTTTAAAATGTCTCAAAATTTTAGTTTTTCAACAAATTTTCATGTAAGATAACTTTCTTAAGGGTTATTGGACTAATTCTGGGCAAATCCAACCCTAAAACATCAAAATCCGGATTCAAAACCCGAAATTTCGCCCGGTTTGCCTAAAATTTCCAAAATTATTGTAGCAAATTCAAATTTTTTCAAAATTTAAAATTTGGCCGGTACTTCAGATTTCACCTTGTCCTGAAATCCGAAATTTTGCCAAAATTTCACCGAATTTCGCCAAGAATTTAAATGCTACCAAGAAACAACACAGAAGCATGAGGTGTCTCATATGACAAGGAGGTGGTATGCAAAGATTCCTTTGTGATTGATTAATTGCTTCTATTGACGATACAATACAACAGCAAGAAAACGACGGCCATCAAACAACACAAAAGAGCGAGGTGTCTCATATCACAAGGAGGTGACATGCAAAGATCCCCTCCTGATTGATTAATTGCTTCTGCTATTGGCGAGCATCGTCAACAACTGGCGTGATAAGATGGTATTGACAGTCATCTGCATATCTCATCGAGAAGGCGGCAAAAGCTACACTTTCTCGTGTCAGTTGTGTCCACAAGATATTGTCTGTAATCATGTAAATTCTTATGCGAGTTGTGTCCACAAAATAAATGTGTGCGAGTTTTTTCAGAGATGTTGTGCGCATTAGAAGAGATCATACTGCTCTAGAAGATCAAAAGGAAGCCGCTGCGTGTGCTAAGTCGAGTCCATTAAAGTTGACTCCGGGGCGTTAAGGAGGTGTGTTCGCTGTTCAAAGTCAAGACCATCGAAGTTGAGTTCGGGATGTTGAGGAGATGTATTCGCCGTCCGAAGTCGAGTCCATCGAAGTCTAGTCTAGGATGTTGAGGAGATGTATTCTCCATCCTATATCAAGTATGTGTTGAGCAAATCGTAGTTGAGACCAATTGCCTTAATGCGTAAAAGTCGGTGTGTCAAGATTAGAGGAAAAAATGTTAGATATAATCTTGATATTGGTTAAGAGATAATATTTAATTTATATAGGAATATAAGATTTAGTTGGTTAGTTTGTTGAGTTGGTTTGTAATCTAACTTAATTATAGAAACTAAGGAATAAAGAAAAAAAAAGAAAAATAACGTGAGCTATGTTAACAACGACAGCAAAATTTTCAACAAGCTCCAACAACTGATGGAGGGTAGGGGACGGAAGACAAGAGGTCCGGTTGCGAGTGAAAAAAAAGGAATTTTTGTTCGCACGTGATGGCAAGCAGGTTAGCGATTGGCCAACTAGCTGTGTTCTCAGGCGCATTCACAGAACATAGCCATTCCAGAGTCCAGAGTCACTTAGCGCCCGTCTGCGATACAGATTAAAAAACAAAAGTTCAATTTCTACGTAACTTGCTGGTTTACTCCTGCAATTACACAGTTAGATATTATAATACATGCTGTTGCAATTAATTAGGGTTTAGCAGGTTGCAATTAATTAGGGTTTAGCTAGGAAGCTGTCTGGGGGAACAAAACGCTAGCTGTCCAGGTTTTTCTTTTTCAAAACTTTCAAATTTAGGTTTTTAAGATTCTATATTTGTCCTGCAAAAACAATGATTCTATATTTGTATCATGTCTAATAATTAAAAGTACGTGTATTCTGCAAGAAAGGGAAATCAAACGGTATCAATTAGCCCCTAAACATGCCCTTATAAAGAAATGGACTGGACATATTTTTGGTATTATGAGAATACCAGCCAGTTTTCAGCGATTTCTTGAACCAAATTAAAGTTCAAGTTACTGCCTATGACTTCATGCGACGCGGAAAACTGCACACGGAACACCTTGAGATCAAGTCTCATATATTCTTTTTGAGAGCAACACTTTTAGCATAAAAAATACCCAAAGATCAAACATCCCAGCCTAACTACTAACGAGGGAGCCAAGATTTTAGACCTATAGGATAGTTATAAATACCTATAAAATCCATTTCATTCAATTTTTTTCACTAGATGAGGACTTTTCCGTGCGTTCTACATTTTTTTTTGGCAAAAAACTTTGAGGACTATAGAGTAGGGGAACAAGAAGTTTTGATGGATGGGAGGCAGCGTCTTGCTTCTTTCCCAACTCTTAGTGACTGAAGTAATTAGATATTAACTTCAGCTAGTTGTAAGCACTTGATTGATCCAAATCCCCTCCTTCCTCTCTTGCTGTCTTAGTTTTTTGAGGCAAGCAATGTGTCGGTACACCTGCCTCACTGCCTGGTGTTCCATGCTCAGCTAGTCATGTGCAGTTACAACTATATAGATTTTAGTAGTTTTTATAAATATATTATAATAAAAATAAGCAATAAAAAACTGACTTTTTTTTTCCACTGGAGGGAGTAATTTGTCGCGTCGAGGAAGGTGACCGATGGGCCTATACACATGAGGAAGGTAGCTGTGCAGCTTTCGGGAAATGATGACTTTTCCAACCGGAGGGAATAATTTGTCAAGTCGAGGATGGTGAACAATAGGCCCATACGCGTGAGGAAGGTGCTGTGCAGTTTCATGGAAACGATGACTTCGTTTTCACCGGAGGGAGTAATTTGTCCGGTTGAGGAAGATGACCGATGGGCCCGCGTGAGAAAAGTAGTGGTGCAGCTTCCTAGAAATAATGCTCCCCTTCCTGCGTATTAATTTGGTTTGACTGCGGAGGAAGAGAAGGCAAGCAGTCTTCTCCACTAATCGCCTTCGCCTGCTACCAATCGAGCCAGCCGGTAAGTCTAAATTTGGCTTCCCTTTGATGTCTATCTGATTTTTCCTTGATCGCTTGATAATTTTACAGTGATCGGCCGTCGTAGCAAGCTTTATTTTAGCTCAGCTACCAACTGATGTGCAGAGGGTTGGTGATGCCCCACGGCCGAAGGGTGGAGGCTGATTAATCCACGGAGCTCGCCCAACTTCAGATTCTATTTTACAAGGTACCGCTTATCTCCTCCCTCTTGCTCCCTACGAACTCCCATCACATATATACAATGTTTTAGAAAGCATGCAGTTAATTTTTTTAACTTTGATAACTGATATGAAAAATTAGATTGGTCATTTGAAAATGTTATTACTAGATTACTCATGAAAAATACTTTTATAATATAATGATTTTATATTATTTTATGAACATATTCATATAAAAAGGAGTGGTCAAAATTTGCATATTGGAGATTGGTGTCATAGAGAGAGTACCATATACATTTGACTCACTAAGCTACTTTATCCGGGAAAAAATGGATGATGCTTTACTCGAAACTATCATGTGAGCCGCACGGTTCCGTAGCTAGATTCGTTACAATATTTTAGTATTAAAATATATATAACTTAGGTGATCTAGATATCTTTTATTAAACAATCAGGACATGTAGATCTTTTTAGATGAATACTTGGAAACAAAATAAACCTTTGAATCCAAAACATATGAGAGGAAATTGAAATATTTTATTAAAGAATCAATTTGAGAAATAATAATGTATGGACCTAGGAACATAATATTCAAGCATGTTTCCCTGGAAAAACAGCTTGATCCTAAGCAGGCTATATATCATAGATATACGGCTTAATTCTTCTATAATTAATCCACGCTAGAGATATAGATATTTTGCAAGTCTTCTTCGTGGGATCTAGCTAAGCAGCCACACATTTGCATGCGTAGTTATACTATTTTTCTTTCTCATTAGCGATTATAACTGTCATTATTTCCCCATAAATATATTCTCTTTTTTTTCTAACTTTAGACAAACCAATTGTCCAATGCCGAGGATCGAGTTGCAAGTTTGGGCTCAGTATAAAAGTAATTATTGTTGAGATATAACTGGACGTTTGGTTATTGGGATACAACCGGACTCTTCATTTTGGTGGGTAAATTCCAAAACTACCTTGAGAGGTTTTGGGTATAAATATAGCTCGTCATTGATAAGAGAAGAACATCTACAATCAATAAAGGGAAGAGCTGAGTTCGTCAATATCTTGTATTCATCAATTATGTGATTATTATTCGAGTATTCTCAATATTATTGATTAGCATTGGGATTGATCTATAACGACCAATTTATTATTCAACACATTATCAGCACGACAGCTCTCGAAGGCCTAAGGTATGTCGTCAGATTCCCTCTTTTTAATCCCCATGCTATTAGACTATTCATGCAGATTAATTTTTGTTCTCTAGATGGTATATGGTTTTCTTGCTACTTAGGATTCTAGATTGATTTACTGTATATGGGATTATTGTTCTTGGCGTAGTACATGCATGCCCGCTATTGCGTGCGCACGCTAGCCGAACATCCTGCGAGCCCAAAACCGTCACACACGAAGAGTTGTTGTCACAATCGCGTGGCCCAGAAGAGCGCTAGTCACCACCTGAAACTACGTCCGAAGTGCCACTCGACGCGACACGACCACTAAGACCGTGCGAGGTGGCGCCCCTCAACGACCGAGCTAGTGTTTAGAAAAAGGAAAACTTAAAATCCTCAAATAAATAAAAAGGAAGACCCTATGAGGCGGTGTCCCGCAATGACCGGGCTAGGGTTAAAAGAAAGGAAGAGTTGAAATCCTATAATAAGAAAAACCCTAGCCCTGTTGGCCTCTTTGGGCCGCGTAGCCTGTTCGCTGCTACGGCTCGTTAAAATTTTGGGCCAAGAAAGAAAAACAGGGATTCGACCCAACAAGGCTTGGATGAATCAGATTCGGCCATGTACTAAAACAGACCACATGGCCCGTCAGCAATTTAGCCTAAAGACAAAAATCTTTCAGGTTAGGCATGGGCGTTCGGTTTAACCGAAAAATTCGGTTTCGGTTTTCGGTTTTTTGGGAAATTCGGTTATTTCAAAAATGAAACCGAAATATGTTTGAAAATTTTGAAAACCGACAATTCGGTTAACCGATAATTCGGTTTCGGTTTCGGTTTTAAACCGAATTAACCAAAATTTGATTGTTAGGATTCAGGAATCACCAGTTCACCACAATCCACAAAGAACAAATTGTCTCACAGAAACGAAAATTGCGCACATTATTGAGAATTAAATGAGGCTGCGAACAAAACAATATAAGTTTGTGTAAATCACTTGTTGACATTATTGAGAATTGCTTGAATTAAATATGAGAATTGGAAGAAAATTTAAGTCCCTAAGGAAGGTGGTTGAGCATCCTTAACACATGGAGAAGCGAGATAGGAGAAGCGCATATGAAACAATCAACAAATGAGCAAGGAAATACGAGATGTTGCCTACTAAATACCACTAAGTAATTATAGTCCGGTTAGTTCGGTTAGTTCGGTTAACCGATGTATAAATCAATAAACCGAAATAAATTCGGTTATTTCGCATGATAATAGAATCAATAACCGAATAATTCGGTTTCGGTTTTTTGGGTATCGGTTTCGGTTTTTTCGGTGTCGGTTTTCGGTTTCCGGTTTATTTGCCCAGCCCTATTTCAGGTGGTGTTATTTTTGCGGTTTAACCCCTGTGTTTCCAAGTATTCTTATGGATGCAGTAAATTTTGCAAAAAAAGAAGCTAAACTTCTGCATAATTATAGAATTTTATCAGGATAAAGAAATTTTATATTTAATTTTATCAGGATAAAGAAATTTTATATTTTGGACCTTGAAATTTCTAGTAATCCCAAAAATAGTTAATAAATTTTGAAATTTATATTATATCCTAGAAACTAAATTTCTAGGTATATGGGCTTTCGTAAAGTGTTGAAACTTAGACCTAGCACACATTGGAGGCTTTATATCACTAGGCATACTTTCCACACATAATTCCATGTTTACACATATGTTGAATATAATTTTCTGTTATTTTGATAATTCTAAAAATTGCTTGATAATTAGTACAAAATTATAAAAAAGCTAGAAAACTTCTAGAAAATTATAGATAATTATCTACTACATAGATATAGACCAATCTTTACTGATTCAAGAGTGAGCATGCAATATATTAATTTGATCAGTAGTAGAATTCATTTTTGCATGAATATAACATAGGATATGTCGGACATCGCAAAGTGGGAATTTGCCAAGCTTGCTATGAATGGCAGCAATTACCTGACCTAAGCTATGGATGCCAAGATTAACATGACAGCTAGATCTCTTGGAGCTACTATTATCTAGTGAAAGTGCATCTATGCCCCTAATTGTGTTTTGGATGATTAATGACAAACGATTAAGGGACTAATGGCTTATGTGAGTGTATGAGCAGGTGATAGTCCCAAAAAAGAATGCAACTACGGACAATGACAACCCTCAAAAGAGAAAAAGAAGAACGGCGTCGACTTAGCGTAGAACTTTCATTTGATTGAGTCGATAGAATCGCCGTATTATTAAGAGGGATGGGATGTAGGTGCTTTAGAAATGACCTCTGTGCTCAAATGAACATCTTTTACAAAATAAGTTTTGGAAGTCACCATGCACGGCACTCACTTTGTATTTCATTCGAGCTGATATTATCGGAATGTCCGATATGAATATCGGATAGTCCGATGGTATCGGATTTTCCGGTGTGGGTGTAGTTGCTGGTTCTGGATCTCTCGGGAAAAGTCGGACTGTCCGATATTCTATATCGGAATGTCCGATGTTGTCGGGAAATTTTTCTAAGTCCTTGGGCTGGAACTCTCGGGTTTTATCGGAATGTCCGATGTCAGGTATCGGATAGTCCGACGTGGACTTAGAAAGATTTTGGAAAATGGTTTTTCGCTCTGAAACTCTCTGGAATTATCGGAATCTCCGATGTCATGTATCGGACAGTCCGATATACACTTAGAAGATTTTCAAGGTTGCTGATTTTGTTGGAAACTCTCTGGAATCATCGGAACATCCGATGTATGTCATCGGATAGTCCGAAGTGTGTTTTCTCTCAGAAATTTTGAATTTTCGAGTGGAGTCGATCTGGAAATTTGTACTGATCGGATAGTCCGACGTGTGGTATCGGATAGTCCGATGTGGGGTCTGACACAGGGCAGAACGGCTATATTTTGTGTCTTGGCTATAAATACCCCATCCTCTCCCTCATTTACTGCAGACCTACCAGTGTGTTGAGCATTTATTTCTCTCTTGCTCTCTCTTGTGTTCATCTTTGAGATATTTGTTAAGAGACTTGAGCAAGTGGTTCTCTAGTGTCTTGATTTCAAACCGAGAAAGTCCATTTGAGCACTAGGGCGATTTTCAAGAGCGGATCTACACTCCATTCATTACTCTTGGAGATTGAGGTCTCCTAGACGGCTAGGAGTCACCAGTGAGCTCCCGATCTACGTGTGGGAAGCCGCCGGAGTTTGTGAAGGTTTGATTCCACCTCCACAAGGGAAGGGATCAAGAAGTGAATCCGGCGAGTGCTTTGTGCAACACCGGGAGGAAAGAGGTCAAGGGAGACCCAGGCTTTGTGCCTCCTCAACGGAGACGTAGGATCTCCTCAAAGATCCGAACTTCGGGAAAAATCATCTGTGCATTGGAAGTTTGGTTTGGTATCTTCTTGCGTTTTAGAGTAGATTTACTTTGAAGATACTGCAACTTCTTGCTTACTAGTAATCTGCCTAGAGCTTACTTGTTGGTAGCATACTCTAGGTCTACTTTCATCTGTGCCAGATCTATTTTTCTTCACTCTGATCGGATAGTCCGATCGTGTATATCGGATAATCCGATCCATATCGGATAGTCCGATATCCAAGTCGGATAGTCCAGTATTTCCGCTGCAAACGCCTATTCACCCCCTCTCTAGGCGACTTTATCGATCCTTCATCTAGCCTGAAGTTGGCACACCTGCTCTTCCTAAAGCCGCCAAGTGTGCAACTCTACACTTCCTAAGGCACCGTCTCCTTGCGGACTTAAAGGCCGAGTATTTAATGGAAGAGGACCTACTGGTATTATGGAATTCCCTAAAGGAACGCTATAACCATCAAAGATTCACTCTGCTGCTAGAAACACAACACGAATGGCCCCTCCTACGCTTCTAGGACTACAAAACTATGACAGCACAAACGAGATTACCGAAGATCCAACCGTTAGATTAACATGAAATTTTAATTGTAGAAACTAAATTCAATTATGAATCTAACCCAAAAAAAAATCAACTCGATCGGATCTACGGATCAAGAGATATTACCTTCGCAAGATGACTAAATCAAGTAACGATGGAAATTGATTTCAAAAGCCACGACAGACCAATCTTCAGACAATGAACCAACTATGCCGGAGCAAACTTCAGCAGCATTGAATTTCAGAAGTGACTTTTCTTTCCTTTGCATGCACATGGATGTATAGCCAGCTTTTAGTCACCAAAACGTGTATGCATGCAGGCCTCCAAATTTTCTAGTCACCTGCATATACGATCCCAGAAAAACACCAAGAATATCCACCATATAAGGAGCGCTGGGAATGCCGGCCTCCGGGCGTGTGCAGGTGTCACTTTGTAGTTTTTGCAAAAAAGTCCTTTCGCTTCTTCGAAATTACGGATAGGTCCCTATGTAATTTTCTGTGAGATAAAGATTTTTTTTCCCCTTCGCGTTTGGGTCCCTGGCGCGCGGCATTTTACGGAAAAGCCTCCCGTTAGTTTCAAATCGCGAACAAACCCTTTTCTAATTTTTCAGGATAGCGAATAGGTCCAAAAAAATAACAAACAGGTCCCTACTTCTTACGTTCAGGTCCTTTCTCCGTTTTTCCCGGAAAAAAATGTTTTCACCACCGAAAAAACCCGGGAAAAATATTTTCGCCACCCAAAAAAACCGGAAAAAATGTTTTTGCCACCGTAAAAACGCGGAAAAAATGTTTTCACCACCCAAAAGACCCGGAAAAAATGTTTTCGCCGCAAAAAAAAAACGTTTTTCTCGGAAAATTTTTTTCGGCACCAGAGAAATGTGTGCAGCTCTATGTCTAGACTTTTCCCCCAACTCGATTTTCCATCTCGATCTCTGATATTTTTTTAAACGTGTATTATTACTCGGTGAACGCGTATAGTGTTAGGCTCGACAAAAGAAGATTGTCGTCTCTAATAATTTTTCGCCCTTTTCCCTCTAGACTATTTTTGCCCGGTGGGTGGTTTTGCGAACATAAAAAAATGCATCCGGTCCCTTCTCCGCCGGTTATTTTTTTAAAAAGGCTCGATTTCATAACCGATTTGCAAAAAACTCATACCGGACCTGCAGTTTCGCAAATTTAATTTGCAAAAAAACTCATACCGAATTTTTTTCCTCGCGACGCGGCATTCGCGCGCGATTCTACCTAGTACTTCTAGTTGACGCTCATCTCTGTATGCATGCACATGACAACTTCCTTGCCGCAATACACAGGAGCACTCTGGCCGCAACTTGATTTTCTAGTCGTCAAGGAAAAACACAATGGCAACCGTTCTCTAGTCGCTCGCAGATACGCGCCGCCGGCCAAGACGCTAGAAACTCCAGGAGATGATGAAACGCTAAGGAACAAAGTCGGCTGGAGCAAAACTTCTGGACGCAAGAAATTATCTATTTTTAGTTTGGTTACAGTACTCAAAACAAAAAGGTACAAACCCTAAAACCTCAAACGCTCAAGATAAACAGGAGACACCTCCCCCTATTTATACAGAGCAAACACACAGAGATTGAATACAACTCCACTTCCAACATAGAAAGAGTTCATATACATCTCAATCTGGCCCAACATGGCCAAAAACAACTCTTGCACGCATGTACAGCCCACATACTGTAATTACGTGACTAACCAGTCTCTATGTGCATGTTCTCTAGCCCAAATGTCCCGCATGACATCCTCGACCACAAAGACCTCAATTCCTCCCTGAATCTAGTCCCGAACCTCAGTTCCTCCATGAACCTAGTTCCGGTTCCGTCATCGATCACGTTCGCCCTCGAGCAACACCTGCACATGAATAAACAAGAAACGCATCCGAGCACAAATCCACGACTTGACTCAAAGTCAATCTATGCAACTACTTACACGAGCGCATTGCATCAAGCAAAATCATTAACATGCTATCACAGCATATCAAACAATCATCTTAAACAACACATGCACATGCACAACACATGTCATGATCAAAACCACTTTGCAATACCAATTTTATTACTTAGCCAATTTTTCAGCACATGATTTCACACTAAGGATAGGGGAGACGATGAGGCACAGTAGGGTCGAAGTCACTGGGCCTAAGGTCACTGATGCCGGGAAGAGGAAGCCGATGCACTCACCGGTGGCCATCGCGATGCACAGGGATCTCAGTGGCGGTCGCCATCACGCTAGGGTTGCAGTAGGGAGGGTTGCGAGTGAACGAGTTGCTGATTTTGAGCGATGGCAAAAGGCGGGGGTAATTTCGCCCAACTCCAGGGGCAAACTAGTATTCGGGTGAGCTTCTCCCCGCAACCCTTCAGCGTTATTGGGGAGGAGAGAATCCATCAAGTTTGCAGCAAACAAACTTTAGGACTACAAATATCAGCATGTAGCAGTTAGGCTTTTCTCATGAGTCATGACTAGGAGTTTGCTTGATTAAAAACCCTCGATAGTCTTTGTATGACTCCCTTTTCCTTCAATAATTTAATAATTTAAGTCCGTTTCTACTTTCCACCAAATTAGCAAACAGATAAGAGTTGTGTATAATGCATTGTTATAAAACACAAATAAATAAAAATCTATCCGTTGTAATTTGGACCCAACAAAATAAGTGATGTTGATCTTTCCCTTTTTCTTTTATTAATGCGGTTAAGAGTGAATGTGCTAGCTTCTTTTTTATCATTTTAATAATATAATTAGGTAGATAGTGTAACATCCCAATTTTTTATTTTTATTGTTATTAGCGCATTTTGTAAATTTTGCAATTTTTTAGAATTTATTTGGAATTATTCATATTCTTGAATTATGCCTTTTGTGAATATTATTTAAATATTTGAAAGGTTTAAATAAATTGTTATTTAAAATATTTTATTTGAGATGCAAATGTCTCAAAATATTTTTAGAGATTTTTCTAGATTTTTTGGGTTATTTTTGCTATTTTATTTGGTGTTGTTTATTTTCTGGGATTATTTTAAATACAAAAAGTAGAAGCAGTAGCAGCAACTGTCTTGCTGTATTTCTGTTAGTATTATTTGAATATAAAATATAGTTCTATAATGCTAATTCCGTACACTATTGACCACAGGACGAAAAGAAATATTCGGACTCCAGTCACCATGAGCATGTTGAAGGGCGCCGTTGAGGCCATTAATGGCATCAATGAGTTTGTTACTTTCTTTCAATGGGTTGGATCCCTGTGGCCCCGAGGGAACGGAACACATGATCCAAAACTTGAGGACGTATTAAAGTTGGAGAGTGATCTCCAACGCCTCAGGGAATATCTACCAGCAATGTACAACCTCATTGATCAAGCTGAGTGGAAGAGCCATGAAAAGTGTGTGGATGAGCTCCTTCCAAAACTCAAGGATGCAGTTTATGATGCTGATGACCTTCTCGATGAATTCAAATGGCACGAGCAGAAGATAAAAGTGGAGGGTAATGTGAGCCAATCACCTTCTGCTGATTTCTTCGACACAGTCATTCAAGGCAGCTTCAACAAAGTGAAATATATCATGGAAAGGCTGAAAAATCTTTCTAAACAGCTGGAGAAGATGGGCTTGCCTGAAGTAGTGAGACGACGGTTTGACAAATCAGTGAGGCCAGAGACCAGTTCTTTCCTATTTGAGACACGAATATTTGGTCGTGACAAGGAACTGAAGAAGGTAATGGAATCACTTGGTGTGCCTACAGATAGGAGGGCTCATTCCAAACGCAAGAGAGCAAGTAATTCAGTCAATGCATCAGCTGTTCGTGTTTTGCCAATATTTGGAATTGGGGGTGTTGGAAAGACCTTTTTGGCCCAACATATCTGCGATAAAACACAAGTGAAGTCTCACTTCGACCCGATAATCTGGATTTGTGTTTCAGACGATTTCGACGAGAAGAGGTTAACAAAAGAGGCCATACAATCTTCATCTAGTAGAGGGGCAGAAACGGATCATTTGGATTCTCTTCAGAAAGCTCTCGCTGAAAACATGAAGAATAAAAGGTTTTTACTTATCGTTGACGACATGTGGGAGGATTCCTTGAAAGAAAATATGCAGCACTGGAAGAGGTTTTGTGCACCTTTAACATCTGGACTTCCAGGAAGTATGATGTTGGTGACCACCAGATCTCGAGAGGTTGCTGATAGAGTGGGAACAATGGAGCCCATTCAATTAGAGGGTTTGAAGGATGATGATTTCTGGAAATTCTTCAAACTATGCGCGTTTGGATCTGATTGCTCAAACAATGATCCAAAGTTGGAGAGCATTGGTAGAAGCATACTTCCAAAGTTGAAAGGTTCTCCCCTGGCCGCCAAAACTCTTGGTCGGCTGTTACGAATGAACCTTGACCCTACACATTGGAATAATATACTGAAGAGTGAATTGTGGAAGCTGGAACAACAGAATAGTGAAATTTTGCCAGCCCTTCGTTTGAGCTACATATATTTACCATTTCATTTGAAGAGATGCTTCTCATTTTGTGCTTTGTACACCAAAGATCACAAATTTGAAAAGCACAACTTAGCCGAAATTTGGGTAGCAGAAGGCTTTGTGAAACCTCAAGATACTGGCTGTCAGTACTTTGAAGACCTTGTGAATCGATCCTTCTTTCAAAACGTTCATGGTAAATACGTAATCCATGACTTGCTGCATGACATGGTGCAACTAGTTTCAAGGCATGACTGCTTCATCTTAAAAGACACAAGTGACTTCCAAAAAGTTCCTCCGAATGTTCGTCATATGTCAATACTCTCTAGCACAGAAGTTAACTATTCCAATTTGTTGAGCCTATGCAAGCACACAAAGCTGCGTACCCTACTCTGCAGCAAGTCTTTACAGCATAAAAATTTAGCTTCTGTAATGGACCGCTGGTGTAGTGAACTTCCGTGTATGCGTGTGATGTGTTGTGCCTATACAAAGGAATTACCAGATAGTATTGGCAACTTGAAGCATCTTCGGTACCTTGAAATCTACTGGGCTTGTCCTTTCAAGAGCCTTCCTTCAACCTTCTGTTGCCTCTATAATTTGCAGATCATACGTGCTAGCAAATGCAAATTAGAAAGCTTGCCCAATGACTTTAGCAAGTTACTCAATTTACAGGTATTTGAATTGCCGGGCTTTGGATATCATTCAAAGAGTACACTTAGTATTGATGAAGCCGACAAACAAGGATCAGGAATTAGAATTTTGAAGAATTGGAACCAATTTTGTGGAAATTTGAGTATTTCTAATCTTCATAAGATAAGCAAGGATCATGCAGCAGAAGCCGAACTAAAGAATAAGAAGAATCTTTACTGCCTGTCACTGGAATGGTCTTTCCAGAGGTCCCCAGAGCGCAATGAGAAAGAAGTGCTTCAAGTTCTACAACCTCCGACCAGTCTCAAATCTCTCAGCCTCTGGTATTATCCACGTGAATCATTACCAAGCTGGTTTCAGCCACAAAACTTGCCAAACTTAAGATCACTTGACTTTAGATATTGTCATGGAGTTGAGGGCATATCATTTTCCAGTATCTTACAGCGCATAAACAACAATGGCAGCATTGGTACTTTCTCGTCCATGACATACCTAACCATTTATGAGTGCAACAATTTAAGCCTCGAACAAGTTGAACATATGCCTGCCATCAAGACAATAAGAATTGGAAATTGCGGAAGGTTAGTATCACTACCAACTGCAAGGTTTGGAGATTGCCTTGAAGACCTGCAGGTGATTGATTGTCCAAATATCTCCCAGCTTGATGAATGTTTCGGGAGATTTCGTTTCTTGAAGACTTTGTTGATTGTGGACTGTCCAAGTCTCAACTGGCAAAGCGGATTTGCATTACCGTTATCTGTCAAAAGCCTCATTTTAAATCGTTGTGGGAATATCTCTGCCTGGTTTCCATCCTGCCTGGAGAACCTCACCTCCCTCGTGTCACTGGACTTGCGTTATTGTGCGTGCATAGAGTCCATTCCAGGCCACCTGTGGAGCAGTAATCTTCCGTCACTCCAGGAATTGGTTATTATGGATTGTCCAGACCTTGTGTCAATTGGTGAAGCAAACGCAATTGCAAATATAGAGAAGGTGAGCATAGACGGCTGTCCAATGTTGGAGCAACCACTGCAGCCTGAGCGGAGACCACCCAGATGGGAATTTACGCCGAAATATTCTTTCTGGTATGTGTGTTAGCACTAGTTTTTACTCTGATTTTCTCAAAAACTTCTGATATACTAGAAAACACTTCTGATATACAGTAAAATTATTCCGTATAGTACCTTGACATCTTAATCTTTTTTTTCTAAAGTCCGTTGTTTAATTCCAAATAGTTCAAGTAACCAAAAAAAATCTTGCCAATAATATAGATGTCCAAGTGCTGCCGTAACGTATGAAGTAATTTGGAACTATCCTTTATTTGTATGTAGTACGATGAATTCTTATTCTCATTACAGCTTGTAGTTTATAGTCTCATTTTCTGTGGAAAAATCTTTTTGCCAAGTGTGCTTTACTGACCAAAGTTCTTGTTTCTAATGGAGGTTTGCGGATCGACACTGGAGAGGGATATAACAAGTGAACATTGCCTTCGTCTCGCCTTCACCTTAGTAGCTCCCCATGGAAGATTCTCCTCGTTACTCCAATTTTATTACACCAACTCTTCTCTCTTTAATCCAAATTTATGCTCGAAGCATTACCCTTCCTTGTTCCCACAGAAGGTGACTTCTTGTTTCAAATACTTAAGCATACATAATGTCGTAACGTATTTCATGGGAGTTGACTTGTCCTCCCCAATGCGTCATACTCCTATTGTACTGTTTATGTCAAATAAGTGGGGGTAAAACATGCATGCTATTGTACCTTCTATGTTGTATGTACGTATGTATGCCATTTGCTTTTGCTCAATCGATTGTATTACAATGTTAACTGGAATACCCTCCTTTGAGATGTTTCCAGATGTTCTCCTTTAAGTCTATAGTAGTTTAATTTATTCACAGGAAGTCTTCCTATTTCTTTTTTTAAAAAAATGGAAGTGGTTTAGTTTGTTCAGTATATCATGTAACAGAAGTAACTTCTGAATAAATTGCTCTCCACAAGCAACTACTAAATACTCTCTCCGGTCACAAATAATTGTCATTCTAGACATCTACTAAATACTCTCTCCGGTCACAAATAATTGTCGTTCTAGACATCGACAGTTTTGACCACTAATTTCTATTATAATATATTTCTAAAATCCAATACAATATAATATTATGAAAGTATTTTTAAGACAAATCTACACATGATTTTCATGTATTCAATTTAAATATTTTAAAAAATATTAATAGTCAAAGTTTCCAAAGCTTGACTACACATATGTCCAAAATGACAATTATTTGTGACCGGATGAAGTAGCATGCATGTTACAGATAACAATACATTCATGTACCGATAGTTCAATTATTTTTTTTTAAAAAAAATAAACATGGATGTCAGCAACACACAGTGCCAATCAAACACAACATAATAACATATAGACAAGTTTATCTCAGAGCAAATAATCAAGTAGTATATTAATTGGGAACTGGACATCTAATGGTGCATTACACAATTCTGCAGTGGTGCAAGAAATGTCATCAAAAGCGCAGAAAATGGGGTGTTTAGAAATCAGAACGACCAATTGTCGCTATTCAGTCCAAAAAGTGAAGTAAGCATCTAAAAGCATTTCGAAATAATCGTTTGGAACAGACCAAACTGAGAATGTTACGTGGTTATTACAGTCCAAACATCGAGTTCAAATATGGCAAACAAGAAAGCAGTCATGGAACGTCTCAATTTTTTCTCCAATGAAAAAAGCCTCCTCAGTCCTGAACCTGAAGTCCCCGAACTAGTCATACTAACCACCTGGAGACGCTTATACTTGGTTGTAGAATTAAAGAACTTTCCCATGATAAAGCTTTTATTCGAGTTCTATTGGTCAGGAGTACAAATGTCCAAACTAGTTGGCGATGCACCTAACATGAAAGAGAGATTCCTGGGTCATTAGGTTTAGGGCCTCTCCTCAGCTTTCTTTGGCTATCAAGAAAACAGATTGCAAACTTTTGCCAGTATCAAATTGACAGTACATATAAACAAAGGTATAAAAAAATAATGAACCAATGAGAATGTCCTGATGATGCAAATAGGTCATAGAAACATCCTTCTAAATCAAAATTACACTGTTACACAAAATAGACCTAGAAGAATGACAATAGGCACAAAAAGAGAGTGGGGTGGGGGTGGGAGTTGGCGGGATGAGGTTCAACCATAATGCAGATAGCACAAGCTCCAATGAAAAATCAAGACATCTTGCATTGCTAAAAAAATAAGAAAGGGCCTGTTTAGACATGCACGCAGGAGGGGAGGGGGTGTGATTTGTTTTCAGTTCTTAATCCAAGGAATTCCAAAGGGACCCTTCATCAAAATAACTCCTAAACATGTGTCACATGTAGGCATAGTAATCGTGGTCACTGTTCATACACGTGGAGCAGCACCATTGTACTGTACGTAGCACTTAGCTTTCTAGTATAAGGATTAGTTGTTTGTTATCTTATTAGTTAGTTAGGCAAGTTGAGGATTGAGTCTATGTAGGAATGCCCTCTATATAAGGAGGGCTATTGTAACCATTAGGAAAACGAGAAATAAACAAAAGTCTTTCTATCTCTCTCTCTCTCCCTTCCCCTATGGTTCGGCTGCCTCCATGGCACTGTCACGCTGATTAGATTCAAGGCCATCTGGTTCATTACTGTTAAGAGTTATATACATTAAGAGTTATATACATATTAGTAGTATAACTCTCTCTCTCTCTCTCTCTCATGCGCGCGCGGCCTATGTAGCCCATGAGGCCTAACTAATCTTTCTTATATATAACTTCTCGATAATGAATAAGATGCATAGTTGTGAATAGCAAAAATATCTCTCCTTGAATTCACAATTATAGCATGTAATTAGTTCAGTTCAATTTAGGTTAGGCAAGCTACAGATTTTTCATATCACATGGAGAATCCAGGACTTCAACCATGTGTAGTCGGTAGTCCCATCCACTGTTCCCTTAGGTGGCTGCCTAGGTGCTAGGCTCCACCCTCCCATCTAGCTGCCAATGCCGATTTATCCCGCCTAGGCGGCTGTCCTACCCGCCTAATAGGTGATTAGGCGCTAGGCACCAGTCTGCCACCCAACTAGAGCCTAGTGTCTCGGTGAACACTAGTCCCATCTTAGAGGGTTAAATTCTTGAACCCACCACAGTTTGAATAGACCAAAAAAACATTAGAAGGACTATTCATTGTTAGGTAGTTTTGATCTCTAGGAGTTAAAAATTATAGATCCTTGATTGGCTAGCAAGAAGCACTTTGCTAAATAAGCCAAAGAAATGAAGTACAAAACATACCACCTTATTCTAGGTCACAAAATTGACACCCAATGAACAATAAGAGTAATTTTCAGCGATATTAAGAAACAACAGCTTATAGGTAGCACCATTCAAGTAGTGCCTACTCTGCTAAATCATCTTTAACTTGTATCAAATCATTAATATCTTTTGATTCCTAGTTTCCTAAATATTCCCAACAACAAATATGTAACAAGCTGCATGACTACAGGATATGCTTGTACAAGTACATATTGTACATCACTGTGTGACCCCTCTACTGCTTAAACGAGAACACACCTTTCTGGTTAGCAATTTATATCATCAACCTAATTCCTACCTCTGTTGGGTAATTGGGTTGGCACTAAAACATAATCCTAGGAGAAGGTATAAAGATTAATGTAATCCTTAAGTTAACACAATAATGTAATCAATGGAACAACAAATGTCTACTACACTTTGTAGTGAACAGAAGGACCTTCCTTCATTTAGTTCCCAAGTCTGATGCACCCGTTCCCCAAACTATATATAATAGCAGCACATCTTATACATGGGACACAAAATGATGTGTAGCAGCACATTTTATAGTAATCTCTGATCACAATAAGATGCTTGGTACAGTGAACTAAATAAAAATAGAGTAGAACAAATCAACAGGCACACAAAACAATATTTTTGACATATGTTCATCGAACATCCCATAAGCTTGTCCCACAGGACATGCATGGGTGTCCTCCACCTCAAGATTACAACCGTACAAAATGAAGTGGATTGCATCAAGAAGTTGCTAATGAAAGTTCTATAGAGTATTCATTTAATCCAGTCAATAAAATTGAGTGCACAAAGACAATATATTTGTTAAAGCATGCTATATTTTTCATCTAATCTAATCACCAAATAAGAGTGGAAAAACCAAATGAGCAGTTCAAAAGAGCACCAAAGCAAAATCCCCTCATCACAGCTGCTGCTAGCCTGCTACTAGTACAAAGTACAGACTAGATTATTCCAATATACTTCTCCATGAACGCACGGAACACACGTATGTCCACACGAGGATTGAATTCGGTCAACCAAACAGGAATATAAGCATCAGGCAAACATTAGTAGATTCCTCAGGTGTTATGTGAAACATGGAAGACATAGACCGACACTTTTATAGAAGGCAAAGCACCACATAGAAATTGCTCCCTCGTTATTAATCTCACAAACGTAAACTTAGAAATTGCAACCATATATAGATTATTCCAATCTACATGTACACAATTGCAAAAAAAAAAAGGTTTGATGAAACGAGCAGTTGTCAATTAGGTTTTATAATCACCCAATACACACTTTGCTAACGAAAAAGATGAGTGGTAATCCGCACAAATACCCGTGATTCCTACAATTGGGCGAGAGATTTGATCGCTAGGTAATCAGATACACCCATGCACGCAAGGTGTTCGACGAAAAGAAAAGCAACTAAGGGCAAAAAAAAGGCGCACCTATGCTTGGGAATGACATGTCCAGCTCCTCCTCGGGGATGACGACGGGCCACTTCTCCCCGGCGTCATGGAACATCTGTTCGGTCTCTATGAGGCGGCCACGGGCAAAGATCTTGTCGCAGATGCCCTGCGCGGTGGCGCCGTCAGCGGCGACAAAGGCCTCCTCGCTGGCTTCTTCAGTCCTCACTGGCTCGCCGCCGCCGCCGCCGCTTTGCTTCCCGAAGATTTCGTGGTGTCGTGAGGCTTCGGGCTTGGCTGTAGAGCACTTTGGGCTGGGTCTGGCTCGGTTGGGCTCCACTCAAGGCAGTGGGGCTCTGGTTAGGGGCATACAAAGTGTTGGCTAGCTAATGCTAACTAAAATGTGTGTTGCAGTCAAGATTAAAATAAATCATATTAGCACAAAGGCACAACAATATATTGTAATTTGGTGCAGAGTCTTGTTAGTTATTAAATATTAAGTACAATCATAGATACCTAAGCAATTAGAAACAAGTCAATTTGTAGAGTTTTTTTATCAGAGTATAATTTTTTTTAAGTACAGTTGAGGACTTACACATACTTCTCTCAAGACTTCTCAACTCACACAATTGGATGTGTCAACTTATATATACCTAATTAGAGTATAGGCCTATACTTTAAAGAGTATGGACATATGCTTTGATCATTGAACATATTTGATGTGCATGTACTCTTCGTATAAAGGAACTAGCCTGGGGAATAGTAGGAAATTTTTTATTCCATCTGTGGATCGAACTCGGGACAGGTGGATTTGTAACACCTGAATCCATCACTGAGCAGGTGCTTTGCCAAATTTTTTATTAGAGTTATTGCCCTTGGTGAGTGCGAATCCCACGTTTGGCATTGGCTTTGGTGTTTTGCCAAACTTCCAAAATGGTCCACCTTGTCGGTTGGTCTTAAGTGGAGCTGCGGTAGGATGGTAGAATTACCATCAACACCAACAAATTCTTTCGTAGGAGAGTGTCTGTGTGTATATATATACACACACGGTAGCGCTATTCTACTCTTAAGCGTAGAATAGTTATTCTGCACTCCGGTCGGAGAAGCGCATGCAAAAAACATCATACTGAGTTAATGCATTGCAAACAACGCTAGTAAATACAACTCGATAGTAAATCATGAAACATTTTACTGTAGAACAACTGATGAATTTACTGACGAATCAGTTATGTGATCAAACTGACTAGTTAATACATTTTGTAGTTTTTACATGAATCTATTTTCTCTTTGTTTTAGCCATATCTTCTTATTGGTAACTCCAATTTGCAAATGGTTTTCACCATTAGCTTACTAACAACGAGAGAAATAGAATGATATAAGCCTCCCTATTCAAACAATAATTTTGCCAACTGGTAACAGAAATTACTATATATACAATCTGAAATTACTACACTACAACATGAAATTACTACGTTAACAACATATTTTGCACAGATCACTAATTTGGCAGTAAAGTCTATGAAAACTATATGTACAAGTTCTAAAAAATTCTCAAAAAATTACCATATGTAGGGGATGTGAGCCTCTATAGTCCCGTAAATTTTGAATACCAAACTCATTCACAATTAAAAGAAAAGAAAATGACAAATTTATTATTCATCACTAATTAGCATTTGTCAATTTCATATATTTCAAATGTGACTAAGTTTGGTATTCAATTATATAGAGCTGTAGAAGGTTATATCCTCTATGTATAGTAATTTTTTGAGAATTTTTCAAAACTTATGCATATAGTTTTTTAGTTATTTGGCAGTAAAAGTCTATGAAAACTATATGTACAAGATCTGAAAAATTCTCAAAAAAATTACCATAGCTAGGGGATGTGAGGTTCAATAGTTCTATAAAATTTGAATACCAAAATTAGATGGATTTGAAAGATATGAAAATTAAAAAAAATTACTATTCATCACTAATTAATGCTTGTCAATTTCATATCTTTTAAATGCGATTGAGTTTGGTATTGAAATTTTACAGAGCTATAGAAGATGATATTTCCTATGTATGATATTTTTTGGGGAATTTTTTAGAACTTATACATATAGTTTTTATTGAATTTTACTACTAAAATGACTGATCTGTGCAAGATCAGTAATTGGATTTTACTATTATACTATATATACTGGTAACAGAACTTACTACATACTGACCTACGTATGTTAACAAAAGTTAGTATATATACAACATAAAATTACTACATCTACAACATAAAATTATTACATCTACAACATATTTTGCATAGATTAGTCATTTAGCAGTAAAGTCAGTGAAAACTATAATTAAAAGTTCTAAAAATTTTCAAAAAATTACCATAGGTAGATGATGTGAGGTTCTATAGTCCTGAAAAATTTGAATACCAAACTCAATCACATTTAAAATATATAAAAATGAAAAAATTTACTATTCAAGTATTCATTACTAATTAGCGCTTGTCAATTTCATATCTGTGAAATTCTACTAATTTGGATATTCAAATTTTACAGGGCTATGGAAGCTCATATTCCCTACGTATAGTAATTTTTTGAGAACTTTTCAGAACATATACATAGTCGTTTAGCAGTAAAGTTAGCCACTTAGTCATTTGGTAGTACAATTTATGAAAACTATATGTAAATGTTCTAAAAAAGTATTAAAAAATTACCATAGGTAGAGGATGTGATCTTCTACAGCCCTGTAAAATTTGTATATTCAAATTTTACAAGGCTATATTCAAATTTTACAGGGCTATAGAGGCCCACATCATCTACCTATGGTAATGTTTTGAGAATTTTTTAGAACTTATACATACTAAAAACTATATGTATAAGTTCTGAAAAATTCCCAAAAAATTACCATACATAGGGAATATAAGCTTCTATAACCTTGTAAAATTTGAATATCAAACTTAGTCGCATTTGAAAGATATGAAAAGAATAAATTTACTATTTATCACTAATTAGCACTTGTTAATTTCATATCTTTGAAATGAAATTAATTTTGATCTTCAAATTTTAAAGGGAAGTAGAATCTCACCTCCCCTATGTATAATAATTTTTTGAGAATTTTTTAAAACTTGTACATGTGGTTTTAATATATTTTACCCAATAAGACTGGATTACAAAGGACATAGTAACATCTTGTGTAATAGTGAATAATATATTATTTTTTGGATAGTAAAAATCATTTCCTAGTTGTGTTGCAGTGACTGTTCGGCTGCATCATTTACTAGTTGCGTTTCCACTGTCTGTTTGGTTACATGTGGCTCAAACGGTTTGTTTGTGTTAAATGACCCAGTGTGTAGCATGTGTGTGTATATAGCTGCATGCATCATGCATTTTTAGCATGTTTGGCCATCCCCATTACATTTATAGATCAATGTCACGTTCACTCTTTTCTCAATTAGATGTCTCCACCTCTATTGACAACAAGTAGATTTGAACATTTCTAGTGCTTATCACGTGCAAGACTAGTTTAGACTTTAGAGCTACAACAACCATACGCAACCTCTAAAACATTTTCCTTTTGATCAATTAAAGCCTTATGGAAGAAAAATGCAGTTCTGAAAGAAGTTACTAAAGGGTGCAACGAATGAGAAATGTATGTTGAGTAAAGAAATATATGTAGTTCGAACCGATATAAATCAACACAGGTGGAACACTCTGCAATGGAACACAACAGATGTAGAAATAGATCAATGAAAGCGCAGGCAGATAATACCATAACATACGCAATATTTGTTATTCGTTTGCCAAACAAGGTAATCAAATGCTTGAGTGAAACAATACAACTGTTCTGATGACTCAACGACTTAACGCCAAGCAAGCACAATCCATAAATCACAACCTGAATTAGAGTTTTCTGAAAGCACAAAAGACATAGATGCTACTAATCGAAGTGTAACATCATAGAACTGTCCAGAACGACTTGAATCTTGTAAGAAATTTATCGAAATGTTCATATAACTTCTGGCTGTAATAAGAACTTCCATCTTTTTCCAGGTTTCCACCGTGCAATCAATCCTGATGTAATCATTTTACAGAACCTTATCTTGTTAGCGATCGGTCTTATATTTCATCAATACTGCCTGAAAAAAGGGCGATTTGGTAAAAAAACCATCCAAAAATGTACTCAAGCCAAAAGTTGGCACCTTCAAAGAATTCACTGGAGACTTACCTCTCATGCCATCGTTCTTTGCGTAGATTTCAGTGGCAGTTTCGTAATACTCTTGTCCACACAGTGCCGAGCCATTTCCTAGTGCCAGCATTCCTGTAAAGGAAGAACAGCAACTCACATACCGATCTAAACATCAAAGAGCACATATGCGTATGCTTATGAAGAACCACCGCAAACACATACCGATAGCACTGGCAGACGTGTGTGTGCGTGCAGGTATGAGCACAGTAGCGTCAGCAGTTGAGCGATTCGGCTTCGAAGGAGCTTTTTCAGAAGTAGAGGTGCCCTTCGCGAAATCTTTCGACAAACGCAAGTAAAACCATCAAATCCTCGTAATGACAGTGCTATAAAATAACCAAAGTAGAGTCAAGGGTGATATTTCTTTCTTACGTTAATTCTCCAGGTAGTAGTAAGATCCTGTAGCTTTCTGCTCAGTGTCCTTTGTAGAGCCTAGTTTGTTAATACGAGGCCTGTAGGTTGTCGGATCCGTTCTGAATGTGACATCTAGATGCTGCACCAAAATGAGATTAAGTGTGTCAAAAACTTTCCATTAAAATGCCTATAGAACCATCGAAATATTCATCTTGATCGATCATTCCACTCTCAAACATAAACTTCTAGTGGTCTAACTATGTCAGGTTATTCGAATTTCTCAGAATGTGTTGCATATGTCAGAAAATCATTGCTTTGAAAATTTCAAGACATGCTATACCGTCACTGGAGCTATGGGAGGGAAAAAGAAGGGTATTTTGAACTTACTGACAGAAAACGGTTCATTCCAGATGCCAGGGGTTCTGGTGCGTTCGCAGTACAGTCAACAGAAGGTTTCCCCTCGAAAACAACAACCTTGTCAGCAAGGTAGGTCGCCATGATGAAATCATGCTCGACAACAAAGGCTGTTTTCTTTTCGTGAAGGATAAATCTTTTTATGACCTTTGCTGCAAGAAGACGCTGCTCTGAATCAAGATGGGCACTTGGTTCATCTTTGAGGTAAATATCAGCAGGCTGCAAACGAAAAAAAGAGAGGCCTTGGTAAGTCTATTACTTAACGGAAGCGTGCATTAGATGACCAATAAAACATGTACTGAAATATATAAGTATGTAACTACTCAATACACAGTTCATTAATACACCATACTCCTTAAGCATCTATTTTCTAAAAATGGATGTGAGGCTTTGTAACATCCTAAAAAATTAATTTTAATTTGTTTTATTTATTTTATTCAGTTTGGAATTTATTTGGAATTTTACGGATTTTATTAAAGCTCTTTTCGCAATTCTCAGTTTTACAAAATGAATTTCTGCATAAAATTTAAAAGCTTAAAAATTCCGAAAATGATTTTATTTGGTTCCAAATATTTCAAAGTACTTTTGAGAGTTTCCTTTTAACTATTTTTACCATCGTGTTTTTTTTCTCAGCTCCATTTAATTTCGAAAATGATGAGTAGAACCGGACCCCACCTGTCATATGATTCTTCAAGCTCCAGCCAAGTCGAGAAACGCTTCGTCTCTCCTTCCTCCATTAGGGCATAATTTGGAGCTTCAATTTCTTCACGATTTGAGCACCAAAAATTCGGAAAAATCATATCCGGATTCTCCATGATCTACTCTATCCATTCATGGCCAATTTTCCCAAAAATCTTACTCTTAAATGCCGGATTTCGCTCCCCATTCAAATCATAAAAATTTCACGGTTTCTATCGTTTTGTGAGCTCCCCATGACTATAAATCCCACCCTGAGGACCCTTCCTACCTCTACAACCTGGTGCTCTACTCCACAAACCAATCTCGTGCTTGCAATCCCCGAATTTCTTCGCAAAGGTTTGATCCCCATTCTTTTTTTTCTATTCCGGCCACCACTGCCACCCGGCCGCCCTCACCGCCCCCATCTTCGGCTGATCGGCCCAGCCGCCACCACCCACCTAACCCCTGTCGGGACCCGAACGTGCAAATCCAGACCCTCTGTGTATTCAGCACTAGTCCAGGATCACGCTAGTGCACACAGTCTCAACATTGGTTCATATCACAGTCATAACCAACGAAATAATAAGTACTTTAATTAAATACTCAAACTAGTTGATTGACCTTATGGTCAATTTACAAGATATGCCTCGCAGGGCGAAGACTTATTAAAATATTCAAAAGCAGTGGAAATAAAAGTAAACTCGTGGCGCCAACCAATTTGCCACAGGCAACTGACTGGGCTCGCTCCCTAGTTCGTCGGCTCCTCCTGATTCTCCTCCTCCTGAGCAGGGGTTGCTTCTTCTTCAACTGAAGTTGTGTTGTTGTGGGGTGAGTACTTTGAGCACTCAGCAAGTCATGCACAGAATGCAATTCTAATATTCTACGTGCATGGCTTAGTACAAAGGATAGGCTATGGTTCATGAGCAGTACAGCATTTAAAATTAACAGTAATAGATTGCAAAGCAGTAAAACAATAGTAAGAATAGTAGCTTTCACAAACATTTCAACCGTAAATCACTTTTCCATCCTAAGTCATGTTCATCATCATTAACCCAAGTAGCTTCCATAGACAAATCATTTTCATGAAAATCTAACCCTTGACCGTAATCACCGAGCGTTGCTCAATACCGTGAGCACGGCTATTCGAATAGGTTGTACACTCTGCAGAGGTTATACACTTTACCCACAAGATACAGTCAAATACCACCAAGGCAAATAACCGTAACGAAGCCTTTCCAAAGTTCCATCTAATTTGATCTCGCCGCTAAGGTTTCAACCTTGGAGGGACTGGTTACCACACCAGGGCCCCCTCTTGCGCCATGTGAGTTCTCATTCCGCTTCTCAGGCCTCACACCACCACGACAAGACCAAAGAATAGATTTCCCAGTTTACTCAGCTAAGCCCGTCCCATTACGGAGCTTGTGGCTGTATGAGAGACTCAGTTCAAATGCTCGCAAGGTTAAGTCCTTAGTTGACCGAGGCAAGACTTAACCAAGTGCAACTCAAATATCCATATCCAATAAAAACCAAATACGACCGCCCAGTTGCCACTCTTGGCCCACCAGAAACAATCTTGCCACATGCCTCAGTCTAAATCATTTTCCCACCCCGGTTCTTTACCATTGCACCTCGTGCCATCATCAACTCAATAACACATGTCTTTATTCACAAATCGTGTTCCATATCTCATTAAGTCAATATTTACTTTGGTATTCCAAAATCATAAAGTGTCCACGTGGCCGGGCTAAGCATACTACTTCGGTCTACTCAACCCATGTTGGCAAATTACTCATGTCCAACTATTAGTCCATAACCTAGGGTGACAAATGATTCATGGCATACAATTATATACGACAGGGTGGCATACAGCAACTAGGCATTTAACTAATCCCAGAATTTATTCAAATCACTTTTTACTAAATTAGCATGCAATAAATTAAATCAAAATAATTTTCTCTAATAGGTTCAACATGATCAAACACAACTTGCCTTCAAAAAGTACTGATTCTGGCTCCTGAGCTTGCTCCTGGGTCAGAACCTCTCCTCGAATCCCTTCGGAACCTTAACCTCTACGCGTAACCGCAGCACAAAACAATAAAATAAATAAACAGTAGACATACAGTGCTCAAAAATTCAAATAAAATTCATAAACAGAAAGATCACAATTTTACAAATTTATAGAAATTGGAATCACTCAAATCGGAGTTAAAACGCAAAAGTTATAAGCATTTGAAGTTTCAAAATATATTTAAAAATCAATTTACCGAATTAAATAAATATTTTCTTTTTCGGAAAATTAATTATTGCGTCATCAGTGACACGTGTCACCACCACAGAGCGACACGTGGCCTTTGCCGACGCCACTGGCCGGCTCCGTGATGGCGTCGTGATGACGTCATCATGGCGACGATTCGGTCAAGTCAGCGGCAGTGGGTCCCACCGTGACGTCAGCATGACGTCAGCGGTGACGTCACACGCAGTGCGGCGGCCGACGGTGGGCCCGTCGGTTGTCGGCGTCTCATAAGATAGTGCTCGTGCGACCGACATGCGGGCCCGCCTTGTCAGCGACTCATGCGCGCAGTGAACGTGCGGTGAGACTGACATGTGGGTCCGCCTTGTCAGCGTCACGTGCACAGTGATCGGTGTCGTGGCACGACGGTGGCCCTCGGATATGCATCTAACGGTGGAGGTTAGAAGATGGGGTTCGCTGTTTCACGGGCGACGTGGGCTCACCTCAGCGGTCGGATCTGGATCGTGCGGCTAGCGAAGCTCGTGAAACCCGGCGACAATGCGGCGGCGCAGTTCCACCGGAGACGGAGACGAAGACGTAGCCGACGGCGTTCCCGTGACTCTCCGGCGTGAAGAAGTAACGCTCCCGACGCGGCGCGACGAGGTGAGTTCGGGGGTGGAACGGGCGACGGCGGAGAGTGACCGGCGGCGACGAAACGGCGCAAGGAACTCGGCGGAAGGCTTCGGGAACTTCGGCGAGCTCTTGCGGCGAGGCGGCGGCGTCTCGGGCGGCGTGACGCGTACGGATGGGTGCGGCGCGAGGTGAGGAACACGACACGGGTGGCGGCGCATTAAATAGTGCCCTCGGCTTCCGTGAAAATCGCGGAAACCGAGGCCCACTGATCTTGTGGTGAGTCCGTGGTGACTCGAGTTTGAGGTGGCGTGGCGCGACGTGGACCGTCGGATCAAAATCGGACGACCACAGCGCTAGGGTTTTCAAAACAGCCGCGCCAAGATTTCTACCCGATCTTGTTCATCCGGATTTTCATTTCTTTTTCGAATAAAATTAATTCCCGAAAATCAAATAATTTATTTGAGGCTTTAAAAATATCCAAATAAAATATTTTCAGCAAAACTTTATTTTAACTTTTCTATTATTTAATTAATTTGTTAAATGGCTTAATTCAAAATAAATTCAAATAATTTCAAATAAATCCAAATAAATCCAAATAAATTCCAGAAATTCCCAAAAATTCAGAATATCATTAAAATGCAAGAAAAGCAAAAATTGGGGTGTTACAACCCCCTTCGTTTTTTTCCTTTGCCATGGCCGGTAGCACTATTCTTTGTTCTTCGCGGTGAACAGTAGTTGTGAATGAACAGTAATTCAGCTACAGTACAATTTCTCTTTTCTCTTTTTCTTTGATTTAAATCTTCCAAGAGCCCGTACTCCTTCGTTCAAGTTCTGATTCCAATGATTGAAAATTTGAAATTCATGATATATCTTCCAGTACTATTCTTTTCAATTTTTGAATTTTATTTGAATTTATTTTATTTATTTGCCCTCGTTTCGCGTGTAGACAACATGTCGAAACTCAATCGAATCAGCGGACAGAGGTAGAACCAGCAGGAGGTAACGAAGGCAAGTCTTCCTTGAACATGTTGATCCTAATTTTATAAAATATCTATGTTATCTCAAATTATGCAAGCTTACTTTTATGCCATGTATTTAAATGTGGGTTTTAAGGTTTAGTTAATTTCCCGATCTATTATACCCTCTTTGGTATTCGTCATGTCGAACCTTTGTCACCCTAGATGATATTAGCTAATTTATCTGGTGATAACCAATAATGTAGTTTGGGATGGTAGAATTGCTTAGTCTAGATTAAGTGTTTCAGTATTATGCCATTATGGGAATCTTTTCAAACTTTGTTTAAACTAAATTTCGAAGTTGTGGCAAGTGGTATTGCTGCTGTTATTTAAATAAAATGAAGTGGAAAATGGTTTAAACCGGGATGGCTAGATGTTTGGTGGGTGCTGGATGCTCGAGTACATTTTGTGCTCACCCTTGCAACATTCCAACTTTCTACATAGAAGTGTGTAGAAGCTAAGGGTAACTACAAGTTCTACGCTTGTGGTTATAATGAATGTGATCCGGAGTTCTAGGACACGTACCCCAGTCGATTGCCTGTGGGCAAATGGATGGGCTTACCCTGCCGCTGATATTTTTGTTTCCGCTGCTTCTTATTAAACTCCAGTCAAGAGGCTGTTTATTTGTAATAGTTGGACATAAGGCTAATACCTTTCTACTTAATTATATTATTTGGTTTGTGATATGGTTGTGTTATCATCACTGTTTTCACTGTGTGTACTAGCTTTTCCTAGACTAGCACAATCATACACAGAGTGCTCGGATTTGAAAATCCAGTCCCGACAGGCTTAATTTGTAACTTACAAATAAAGATGTATGTCATTACATCAAGGAAAAAATTGGTCCATGCCGGTGGTTGTTTTTGCAGTTTTGGATTATGCCACTACTTTTCACCTAATTGGTACTATGCTACCGGATTCAAAATTTTCATCGGGATGCTATTCTGACAAGGTCAATGCATATTGACTAGGTGGAAATGACTTTTTTGCTCTTTCAAATATGTTGGTTTTCAATCAGATGCCATAAAATGATTACTCTTTTTTGTTTTAGTTTGATCACAGTACTCCTCAATGTGATTGACTCTTTTGTAATGACATATGTTTGATAATTCAACACATTAGGAAGGGCAAAAAAGTCTTCCCGCTCAATCAACATGCATTGACCTTGTCGGAATGGCATTTTCTGAAGAAATTTTTTAATCTAGTGGTACAGTACAAATTAAGCGAAAAGTAGTGGCGCAATCCAAAACCACAAAACAACCAGTGGCATAGACCAAAATTTTACTTACATTAATAGAGATTCATAAATGATCAGCAGTCAATGGAAGATCGCTCAAGAGCAACCCATTACATGCTTGAACATGAATGCAAGCCTACACAATCATTTATAATATTAATTAAGGTACTTGTAATAAGTGTTTAGTTTCACCTAGAATTGTTGCTTGCAAAACCTCATGCCTTATAAGCAACCACCTAAAAGATGACTATCCTCAATTGCATTCATGTGGTAAAAGAAAAGATGCTAGTCTCTGATTTTCTAATGTTGGATGATGCAATTCAAGCTTTCTATTCCCCTCTGTAGGAAATTGCCATGAATCAACTGCAAAAGCTTCTAAATAGAATTTGCCTGGTGGAAGTGCATGACGAACAAGACTCTATGGTGATCTGGTTCTTTTACTTTTGAAAAGGCATACAATTAGATTTCAGAGAATAATCAAGTTGCTGATATTTACAAATGGGTATGGCAAAACAAATGCATGCTTAAGCATAGAGTATTTTTTGTATTCTCTTGAAAGAAAAAATTAATGCAAGGGAGATGCTACATAAGAAAAACTGTAAGGTACAAGCCGTTCATTGTGTGAGGTGTCAGTCTAATGTGAATGAGGGCTAGATTTATCTATATTTTAACTGCCAATTTCGCAAAGCATGCTGGGACGTGATCCATATTAATTGGGAAACATCTCTAGATATCTTTGTCATGCTACTTAGGGGAAAAGCTCTTGCTGGCCCAAAGAAATCTTTTTCAGTGAGCAAAACATCTTGGGGTGTTGGAACGTTTGGATTCAAAGAAATACATGTATGTTTGACAAAGTGCCACCAAATAAGCATAGATGGAAAAGACCCGCATTCTCAGACCTAGAATATCTGAATCAAGAACCTCTCAGAAGATAGCAAACGATTTGTCGAAATAGATTGGTTAAGTGATTCCTTTGCTGGTGATAATATTCTTATTCTTTCTTTTGTTGTTAGATTTTGATTGGCCTGTGGCTTGTTCTTTGGGATTATTTTTTGTTCTTTTGTCGAAACTAGTTGTAATTATTTTTTATTATAATATATCTCAGTAGTGTTATCCCCTACTTTTCCCTGTCAAAAAAAAGTAGCCTAATTATGCTTCTGCTACAAGCCTGAAAATAGTATGCTTAACTGTTTTTGAAAATAATAATACTATTACGACCCATGACTAATCCAGTTTCCGTAGGAAAAAGGGACAACAAAAGCTAATTTGAGCAATGAAATCTGAAATGACAGGCGACGTGAATTTACATGTAAAATTATTTTTTCTACCAAAATTTCATATATATGACTGTATCACTACTTTACACTACTAGAAAAAAGCACATCAGTGACGGTTCATAAATGCTATTAGTGGCGGTTTTCGAACCGTCACTAATATAGTGCCACTGATAATCGAAGATTATCAGTGGCGGTTTTCGAACCGTCACTGATAACATTATTAGTGGCGGTTCTTGGCTAGAACCGTCACTGATAATATTATCAGTGGCGGTTCTAGCCAAGAACCGCCACTAATATTGTTATCACTAATAATTATCACTGGCAGTTTAAAAACACTAAATTAGATGGGACTTCCTAGGAGGTCACCCATCCTAATATCATCCTAATACTCCTTTTGCCTAAGAACACTCAATTTCAGAATTCTAATTGTATTCGAATATTTTTAATGTCATTTCCTAGGAGGTCACCCATCCTGTTACTACTCTCCTTCAAGCACACTTAACTTCAGAGTTCTTATGAGATCCATTACTTTTATGGTGGTATGATAACATCTGATATATAATGTGTCCCTCCTTCTCTTAACCCTGTGAAGAACCCAAACACTGATTTTCAATTATTTCAAATTAGCAAACTATAGAGGTAATTAGCAAACTATTAACGATGCTTGTAATATACTCCCTCCGTTCATATATGTAAGGCGCATAAAAGTTTTTGCAAAGACCAAGGAAAGTGAGTTGAGCTGGAGGATTAGTTTTCCATGTTTATATAGCTAATTACTCCAGCCGCCGTCGTTCCGATTCGTGCGCGCCATACCGCTAATTACTCCGGCCAAGCACGCGCTAATTACTCTGGCCATGCACACGCTCGTCATGCACGCACTCGCCATGCACGCGCTCAGGCCATGCACGCACTCGTCGCTCGATCGGGCCATGCCGCCATGCACGCGATTAGAGTAATTAGCGCTACAATCAGTGGAATAATTACCGCGCCCTACAAAACGGAACAACACCAAAAATTTTATGTACCTTAGATACAGGAACGGAGGGAGTATGTGCTAGTACTATTCACAGAACTTGTAAAAACATCATAACTTTTGACTCGTACCTTCGATTTTGGTGTTCTTGAGCTTTCCGGAATCATCAGACAATGAGCTCTCCGATTATATTTTTTTGGGCTCCGATTCTAGTTTGCAAATAAAAAATCCGGGCACTTTTGTTAAAATGGTCATAACTTTTGATTCGTAACTCCGATCGGGGTGTTCTTTGGCTCGTTTGAAAGATAATGAAAAGTAGTACCCGAATTTCATAAGTGAGCCAAAATCAGATGGTCGGATCCTAATGGTTTGTGCGAGTGCGTGCGCGGCGACGAAATTCCAAAAAAACGTCGTTTAGGGCCTCAAAACGGCCTCCGAAGTTTTTAATCTGTTTCGGTCGTTCTTTTCAATTATTGCAAATGGAATATTAGTTCCAATTATTTTAAATGTAATATTATTTAATTTCAATTCTTTCAAATTAGAAGGCAGGAGAGGTAATTAGCAATATTTAAATTTTTCTATTTTTTATTATTTGTGACGGTTTCAAATTAAAACCGCCACTGATAATGTTATCAGTGGCGGTTCTTGGCTAGAACCGTCACTGATACTCACATTATCAGTGGCGGTTCTAGCCAAGAACAGCCACTAATAATCATATTTTTAGTGGCGGTTCTTGGCTAGAACCGTCACTGATAATGGATTATCAGTGACGATTCTAGCCAAAAACCGTCACAAATAGTCTCGACATTATTTGTGATGGTTGAAAATAAAAACCGCCACAAATAAGTGATTATTTGTGACGGTTGAAAACAAAAACCGCCACAAATAGTCTTCTCACCATTTTAAACTTTAGAACCGCCACAGATAAGTGTATTTGTGACGGTTTCAAAAAAACCGTCACAAATAAAGCGTCACCTATGTGCTGTTTTGTGGTAGTGTTATCACCTATGCTTGTTTTATCAAATATGAAAGATATTGCTTCAGAAAGTTTAGCATGTACTGCAAAATTCATAATAAAAGTAAGCCAAGTAAACTTGCACTCATATACCAATCATACAATAAGTAATTTTATGTACGGAATATATCAAAAAGCATGTGAGCTTAGAAAAGATTGATGTGAGCAATAACAAAATTGAGGCGAAGGAAAAATAGTTGGATTTGCAAAGAACGCATAATGCAGGCTTCAATGTGGTAATTCTAGGTCTCATGAACTTTTTTCTGGAGAAAAGTTCTCTATGCAGCCAAATAGACTTTTGAGATATAAAGTGTCCATTTTGTTTCTATTTTGTTTATGTTAATGCAAATAAGATGCGTCACTAATCACATTTTACACACAAATTTGTTTGAAATGATTCAAGTTGTCAACCCTAAGATATTCTAATTTCTACGTTTCTACAAATAATATGATCTACTGTAATATTACCTTTCCGAGACAGACAAACTGCAACCCTTTGCAGCTCCCCACCGGAAAGATTTACAACCTGCCTGTCCATGAGTTCCTCAATTTTCAGTGGTTTCATGACATCAGATCTGAACTGAACTTGAGTGTATGATCCAGGTATTTTCTTGTGTAGAAGGTCCCTCACTGTAGAGCTATATTTAGATATCAATTCCTGAGGCTTGTATGAGACAGTGTATGCAGGCATGTCAACTTCTTCATCACCTACTTTGTCTAGTTTCACTTGTCCTGCCTGAAAAACTCATAAAAGAACAATTATGAGAGTACTACTCTAAAGTAATTCTACAGGTCACTGCAAAGCATATTTGAGAAAAAAGGCAATATACCAGCATGCGGATAAATGTTGTCTTTCCAGTACCGTTCTCACTGAGCATGACAATTATCTGGGAATCCTTAAAGCTGCCTTCTTTGACTGAAAGCTTGAAACCTCCTCTTGTTTTCATCATGGTAGGATACTTGTAGCTAGGGGTGAAAATGGTACGGATAATTTCCGACCGACCGACCGATCGAAGCGTCTCGGATAGCAATTCGGATAATTTTTCGGATATCTGGATATTTTGTGCGGATACGGATCGGATATGGATAAAGTGTCCCGGATACGGATATGGATATCTCGGATAATATCCGTCGGATACTATCCGAGCATTTTTTCGAATACTATCTGCCGGATAATATCCGAATTCCAGCCTTTTTAACTTAGCTCGGCGGCTTGGCCCGTATGTTCGGCCGACCCATCTAGACTTGAGTTGAATAATAAATATACAAGCTGGAGCCTAGAAGTGGAACCCTAGCCGCCACTTTAGTTCCCTGCCCTACCCCCAACCTATCCAGTATCCAGTCCACATCTCCAACTCCAGGTTGTGGCGGCGCAGTGGCGCGCTTGGCTGTCCGCGCCTCCGGTCCTCCAGGTCGTCCCCGGTCACAACTTCACCCCTCCAGGTCATCACCGGCGCAGGACTTCGCGGCACTGTCGGCGGTGTTCCGTCGGTGGCTGTTGGTGGGTGTGACGACGGCGGCCGCCGCGGCGGTGGGGCCCAACTTTGGCGGCGTTACCAGCTTCCTGCTGGGGCTGTCGCCGGAGCTTGGGCAGTCGCTCCGCCTCAACGTGCTCTACCCCGTCGGCGGGTTCACGTGCTACCTCGACTCCGATAGTGGATTCGGTAATTACATATACCAATCTCACTTCCGTTCCTTTCATGTTGAAAATAACTGTCTTTAGTTTTGCCGGATTAGTTACAGGTCTTTTATTGATTCTATTGTTTCTTCAGTACTTAGCTTGGCCAGCAATTGTGGAGCTGCACCATAATCTGCACGTCTTTGATTCTTTCCAGATATATCGGATCACATCCGTTTTAGGGCCTGTTTGGATCCATTAGTAGCTAATAGTTAGCTGGCTAATAGTTCCTAGCTAATATTAGCTAGCTAACTATTAGCTGACTAACTATTAGCTGGAGGGTGTTTGGATCCACCAGCTAATATGTGGCTAATAGATGCTATTGTCCAGAATACCCATGCTATTAAATGCTATTGGTGGTAGATGCGAAGGGTATTTTGGTTAAATGCCACCTATTAGCTGCTATTAGCTGGGTTTGGCTAGCTAATGAGATAACCATTAGCTGGGTGTCCAGCTAATAGTTAGCTGATCTATTAGCTGGGGGTGTTTGGATCCACTCCAGCTAATTTTTAGCAGCTAACTATTAGTTGCATGGATCCAAACAGGCCGTTAGTGAGTAAGTGGGATCCATGGAAGTAGTGAGTTAGTTAATTGAGTCTTCTCTGTAATCAGTTTTCTGAAGCATATATATAAAAACTGACTGGCAAACGGCAAGGCGCTTTTGCCGTCACCAAAACTTCAGAGTGTTTGTGCGTATCTGTTCCCCTGTTTTTCCAGAGTGAGAGCGTGTGTGTGAGTTCAACTAAAAGAAAAGCGATACTCACATATAGTCTTGGGCAACCTCTGATGGCCAACATTCCATTCAGCCTCTTCTCGTACATAGCAACTAACCAATCCAACCCAATGTGCTGGTATTCCCGAAGAGAATGCTTAAGAAGGAATGGGAATTTTGTGTGCACTTTTGTTGTTGAGAAGGTGTTACCAGTTGGTTGTGCTGATCTTGCAGCAGCAGCATCATCAACAATTACATTGTCACTCGTATCCCCATTGGCCATCTTATTAACATCAGTTTGTTCATCCTCTTTAACAGAACTTTCTCATACACTAGGCTCTGATGTTGTTTCTAGTTGAAGAGCATCACCACTCACATGCTCATTTCCCAGCATCCCTGCGGTTTTGTTATCTTCAAATGTATCATTGTCCTCTTTCAAAATGTCTGCAGATTGATCATCCAGAGACATGTCGGTATTAACCTCTCCATCAGAATATGTAGGTGAATTCTTGAATTCTGTTGTTCCTTCATCTGCATAGCCATCCTAAATATAAAAAAGGCATTACTTGGGTTAGCCAAGAACTTCTTCCTCAATTTCCATTTTGTTCCTGATTAGCCATGGTTGCTAGCAAACAATCCCCAGGCTAGATATTTTTTAGCAAGTTTTACACTTCTGACTTACAAGTTACAACTCCCCCATTTGTGACTGCCTGTCAACAAAGTGCAATAATGTGTATGAAACTTCCTGCCATACCAAGGCATCACTCATGTAAGTCCAAACAAAGCAATGGGGCACCTAGAAAGTACATGGTCATTTTCTATATAGAAGCAGGGATACCCTGCAATTTCTAGAAAATTTTTTAGACCTGTAAACCTCTTATATTTTGTTATTATAATTTGTTTCAGAATGGAATCAGGAAGCGCGAGTGCAAATGTTTGCGCCACACTTAGTGAAAGTGTGGCTACACCAAGTTCACTCCAATTGCCGGAAGTTGCAGCTAGTAATGATGAAGGGGAAACAAGAAATCAACCTGAAGAAAATGAACCCCCCTCTAAGAAGGCAAAGACCTCCGAGGTTTGGAAATACTACGATGATATTTGGGTGACAAAAATAGGACCAGATGGTGTTGAGGTTAGAGAGTAATGGGCAAAATGCAAGAAGTGCATTTACAAAGGCCAAAAAAAATACCATGAGAGGTACAACGGTGCTCTGGAATCATATGAAAAACAAGCACAATCTTGTGAAAGGGCAGCAAAGATTGGCAAGTAGCGATGGTACAATACAAACATACAGGTATAATGCAAAATCTAGCCTAAGAAAGTGGCAGTTAGCAATGGTTATGCATGAGTACCCCTTTAACATGGTAGAGCATGAGTATTTTATTGGCTTTGTTAAGTCTTTGCGTCCTGGTTTCTCACTAATGTCTCGCATTAGTACAAGGAGTAGTATAATGGAGATGTTCGTAGAGGAAAGAAAGAAATTATATAACATGTTCAAGTCTATTTCATGTCGTTTTTCTTGCACCATGGACATGTGGACTTCAAATCAAAACAAGGGGTACATGTGTATAACTGTTCATTGGATAGATGACAATTGGCATATCTAGAAAAGGATTGTTAAATTCATGCATGTGAAAGGAAACCATACTGGGCAAAACCTAGCCAATGAATTTGTGAAGGGTGTGATGGCCATGAACCTTGAAAAAAAAATTATTTGCTCTAACTCTAGACAATGCATCGGCTAATGACAAATGTGTCAAAGAAATTATTCCAATACTCATGAAGCATGAGCCTTTGATATGTGATGGAGTCTTCTTTCATATGAGATGTTTATGCCATATTTTAAATCTTGTTGCTCAAGATGGCTTAAAAGCAATTCCATCATCAGTCAAAAACATTAGGGAAACTATTGCAATTGCTAAAAATTCCCCATTACAGTGGGAGGAATTTCAGAAATGTGCATTGGAATGTGGGTTAGATGTTAATAAAGGTCTTTCATTGGATGTTCCAACAAGATGGAACTCCACTTTTGCCATGTTAAGTAATGCTGTTTATTTCAAGAGGGCTTTTGAAAGGTTGTTGTTCTTAAATGAGACCAAATATAGGAGATGTGCTCCGACAGATGAAGATTGGGACAAGGCACAATCTCTATCAATGTGTTTGCAAAAATTTAGTGATGCAACTGATCTATTCTCAGGGCATTTGTATCCAACAGCTAATCTCTTTTGGTGGAAATTTTGTGACATCAAGTTAGCAATTGAAGAGTGGAGTCATGACTGTGATGAAACAATTTCTTGTATGGCTAATGCAATGCAAGCAAAGTATGAAAAATATTGGGATAAATCTAACATAGCTTTAGCAGTTGCATGCTTTCTTGATCCAAGATATAAGAAGGGGGCACTTGGATATTTGCCACTCCTCAATTTGGAAATTCGATGGCCCGACTAGATCCAGAAATGGTCGAAGCATTGATTTGTATCAAGGATTGGACACTTGCTTCAAAACAAGGTAGCTGTCTATTCATAATTATGAAATCTGTATGAATCACATACCAATTTTTATTTGTCTTTCTACACTGCTAGGGATTAATATTTCTAAGGAAAAGGTTGCAACATTCATAGATGACGTTGATATGGAGGTCAATGAAAAGGCAATCGATCAAGAGGTTTGTTACATGATAAATAAAAATTATTTGATGTTATCAACCTACCTCTTTGTTTGTGTGTGATGTTAATTAAAATATCTATTGTACATAGGATGATATTTTGGTTGACACCTAGAGAGCTTAATGAAGGTCGTCACATGCAATGTTGCTAATTGAACAATTAAGGGTTTGTGCTGAAGATTTTTTGCCTTGTCCTAATTATTTCTAGTTTTTCTATGTATTATTTCTGATACAAAGTTTAATAATTTTATGTTGCTTTAATGCTTCACATTTCAGGTATCTGTGTATTTTGTGGTGATGCTCTATCTGAAGCTAGGATGTCATGTAATTGGGGTATCAATGCATGCAATGGAGGTTTGTTGCTTATAATTTATATAGTAAGGTATAATCATATGACCATAGTTAAAGAAAAAAAAAACGAAAACTCATGGATCCAAGTTTCTCTTTGAGCAGAAGATCATGAAGAAACCCTTATATGTACAACCACATCTAGAACACATTTGAATGCAAAACTACAAGAGGAAGCATGTATGCATATGCTCACTGTCATTGTTCTTGTCAAACAATGAGAGGCGTCTCGAGATTTGGCGATCTGTTGCTCAGTGAGATTGCTCTCCATGCACTCCAGATACCTTGAATAGATGTGGAGGAGATTACATAAATGTCAAAACTAACAAGAAAGAAATGCTTATTGTTTATTTGCTTTGTTTGTGCTGAAGATTTTTTGTCTCGTCCTAATTATTTCTAGTTTTTCTATGTATTATTTCTGATACAAAGTTTAATAATTTTATGTTGCTTTAATGCTTCACATTTCAGGTATCTGTCTATTTTGTGGTGATGCTCCATTTGAAGCTAGGATGTCATGTTTTGTGCACCGAAAGTTTGATCGCTTCTTTTGTTTTCACTTCAAATCTCGTGTAAAAGATGACCATGGAGGCCATGGCCCCTAATGGCCGGACTGATGCTTAGTGCCATGCATGTAAATTGTTACTTTTGTATACTTCCTATGAATGGTGTGCAACTTCTATAGATGATGTATAAGTGCAATTCCGAGATATGACTCAGTGTATTACTATAAACTGTATCCTTTTAACGGTCTTGATCTCTCAATGTCCTATACAATTTATGTTGGTTTCTTATCGATAATATTCGTTGTAGCATATCACACTGTTTGTATTTAGTATTTACACGTATTATTCGAAAAATATCTGTTCCGATGATTATCCGAACTTATTTTATCCGTATTCGTTCGAATATTATCCATATTCGTATCCGGCACTATCCGTGTCCGAATCCGTATCCGATACTATCCGTGTCCGAATCCGATTCGATAAAATTATATGGATCAAATACAATATAAGTGGTTTTCGATCCATATCCGATCCATTTCACCCCTACTTGTAGCATTGGTAAGTCTGACCCTCTATGATCTCCTCAGCAGAGTCAGTAACCTAAGAAGACAAACAACACTGCATAAGATTCAGAGCACACAGCTAGCAAGTAAAAAATGGTGCTCAAAAGTCTTTGACCACAATCATAGTCCTTACTCTAAATGTCAGTTTCTCTTCACGGAAACGTAGATTTTCTGTTGGGATAAAGCCGTTGAAGAAAATGTTAATTCCTTCTCTGACTGAAGAGGGTAAAGTAACAACACCATATGCTCCGGGAGTCCCATAAAGACAGCATATGTAGTCTGATAAGTAGTCAAGAATGCTAAGGTGTAACATCCCGAAAAATTAATAAAAGTGAAAATGAATAATTTAATTTTGAATATTATTATTTCTGAGTTTCCTTGCCATTACTGAATTTTATTTGGAATTCTTTGGAATTGTTCTTCACATGAAAAATCCAACAAATGGAATTAAAGAATGGAAAAGAGGAAAAGGCAAAAATATAAAAAGTAAAAATTTAGGAAAAATTTCCATGAGGACTCTAATCATTCAATTAAATCATCTTAGCCAGCAATTGAGATTTTATGCATAAAATAATAAAGAAGTAAAATGAAAAGATAACTTTTAAATCCAAAATAATATATTGTCGGAATTCACATGAAATAATGGAATCACAAATGGAGTTGAAAAATTTATCATGGAAACCTCAAAGCTATTTATGTCTCCAGAAATAATATCATAAATTAATAATGATATTTAAGACTTTTCCAAATTTAAAAACAGGAACCCTGAAAATAGGGAAATTGCAATGTCAGAATTTATATAAAATAATTAAACAATATTTTGAGTTGAAAATTTTACAGAAGTATTCTGAGATCAAATCCTTTAGAAAAACAAAATTTCAAAAATAATAGACTTCAATTGATCTCAATGAAAAATAGGAATCCGAAATAAGTAATTAGGAGCCATCACTGTTGTCAGAATATTTGCAATTTTTCGGTAACACATTTTAATCTCATAATTTTACCAGACATCAAAATATGTTCAAAGACCATGGTCAAAAAGTTTGTAAATTTTCTACTCATATTTCATAGCCCAATAAATTCCTGTACTCACTTTCACTCACTGGTCGCTGGACCCGGGCCCACTTGTCAGCTTCGTCTCCTTCCTGTGCTTGCAACCGAGCAGAGGAAGTCCCGAGCGAGACAGCGCAGCTTGACCGAGAGCTTGTTCAGTGAATCGCCTCTTCGTTCGGTCATCTCACTGCATCAGCCTCACCTCATCGCAAGCTCGATCATCGCCACGTTCGCTCAGTCTCGCGAAGCTTCAGCGCCCATACTTCCTCCTGTGCATCGAGAGAGAACAACCGAGGCAATGCAACCAGACCGGCTTATCCACTGCAATCCTTGGCTATAAACTACACCCCGGTGACCGCAATGACCTCCTCCCTCATTCCCCTTCACTTCCCCTCTTCTCCTCTCAGCCGAGCCGCCCAAGAACTCGCCCAAATCCTCCATTTCCAGATACTCTGTTTGAGCGAGGAGAATCCGAGCAGCAGAGCCACCCATTCTCAAATTCGGTGGGCTAGAGCATCTCCAGTGCTTCAAGGATCAAATCCTCAACAACCCCTCGAACCCTAGTTGCGAAGTTGGTCGCTCCGTGTGCCTTTCTTCCCGTGACCGGCCAGTGGCAGAGCTTCTCGGAGATTCTTCCTTCAGTAAACCCCAAGATTGAACTCCCGGTGTCCCCGATGCTCACTAAGCCACCGATTCAGTCTCTAATGCCCTTGTCTTCTCTCCTCACTTTCCGCCATTGAGCCGCCAGATCTCCTCGGCATGGGCCGCCTGCTATCTCTTCCAAATAACCGACGCCTCGAGAGTCGCCTCGCCGAGCTAGTCTTCTTTGGTGCCGTCGCCGTCGCCGGAGATCCACCGGAGGGCCCTACTTTCATGAGCCCTAGCTTCCTTTGTTTCGTCTCAGGCTTTGGAGCCACGAGCTGGAGAAGATGAAGCCGAGCCAAAAAGGCGTTTTCCCTGTGGGTAAAGCGTAATTTCAATTCCAGTTGATTTCCTGGCCGAAATACATTTAAATATTAATACCATGTGCATTTTTAGTCACAAGCCAGTGAAATAAATTTATATATCTATCTAAAATCAGAAAGGTTCTAGATATGCAAAAATATTAAAAGTTTGAACTGCAAAACAATTAATTGAATTAAACTTTGAATATAACCTCAATATGGCCTTCATATTAAATCGGTAAACCATAAGTCATAAAATGAATTTGAATATGCTTCTGGAATTTTAATAAACTCAATCATGAAAATATATTTAATTTTTGAACTAAGTTTAATTTATTTGCTTAGCAACCATTAATAAAGCTTAATATGGCCATCAATAGGAATGAATGTATAATAGATCACAAAATCATAAAATATTTTGTAAGAGATTCCTGAAATCAGTAGGAGCTTGTCCATATCAAGATACTTAGGATCAAACTTAAGTTGTATTCTTTCAACAGAAGAAAGCGTTAATTATAACGATAAGTAACTGGATAATCTATTGCGATTAAAGTCAAAATAATGCAACACTAACTTTAAAACACTTCATGGGTTATTCCCTGCCAACACCTGAAAAATGCATTAAAGATCTTATGTAATGTAGCCGCAAACGTAAAATGAGGCTTGGCCGATTCAATGTTACCCATGTGGTCATTTATGCTATTTCAACGATAGATAAAATAACTCATCCAAATACTAAAATCAATGAAATCAGTTTAGTAACACTGTACAAAGTTTATACTACCATGATCTGTAAAAAGAATCTTATTCCATTAAGGGTTGCATAATAATATTGTTAGTACAAAACCCTTAAGCGATAACGTTTTGAATCACTTTTTGGCCGATTCCGAATAGCGTTAACTTTACAATACCACTTAAGCCTTTTCAACAATGAATATAATGGATCAGCCAAAGCCTAAAATTCATGGAATCAGCTTAGGATTGTTATACAAAGTATAAATCATCGTATCATGAAGAAATGACCATATTTCATCATGTTTTACATACCAATCCAAATAGCTTAAAACTCTTAATCGTTAATATGTCATTTCCCCTTTCTTGCCGATTTTGAATAGTGGAGTCTTTAAATATAGCATGAACCATTTTAGCGATAAGATTATAGTCTCGCCCAAAATCCTAAAACTTGTGGAACTGGTTTAGTAATGTTCTTCAAAGTATAGCCTACCCAAATACGAAAAGATAATCTTAGTTCACTGTGATTTGCATATTAATCTTAATAGCTGAATAACCCTAAGTAATCACATTACTTTAGACCTTAATACGAATGAATAAACTTTAGGTAATAATGAAGGAATCCGTAGTTAAGTTATTTTTATCACCAGAACCTTCTTAAATATCACATAAATAAAGTCAGTAGCCTAAATCAGTAAACTTAACTTGCGTAAAACAAATTCTAAGCGAAATCGATATAAGATAAAGAACTAAATAGTCATAATCCAATATGATCATTTAAGCCTTTTCATTAACTCACAAAGCAACTCATCTAAATCTGAATTTAGTAAAGAATAACCTAGAATTGACCTCTAAGATATGATCTGCAGTAATCTAAGAAAATATTCTTATTTCATCTTGCTTCGAATCTGAATCCTAATAGAGCAAAACCCCTAGGTAATAAGGTTGCCAGAAATGTATTATAAATAGAAAATCAATGAACTTGCAACTAATGATTAATTCTATTAATCCAAACAATCTTTGCATCTTGAATTCGAAAAAATAAGATTAATAAATTCATTAAGAGCAATCCCTGTTTCTTGTAAAGAGTTTTAATTGTTCGTTCTATCTCCTTTCTTTTTGCCCTTATTGAAGTTTATTATTTGCTTTATTTCCATTGATCGACGAGTAGAACCCGACGTCTTTGATCTCCGTCGTCGCCTTCATCAGCCGCAATCCTCGTCTTCGTCGTAAACAGTGAATAAGCAAGGCAAGCATCCTTTGACCATATTGATCCCAGTATTTTATATTCCTTTTGTGCATCAAATTGTTTTATGCATGCGTTTACCTTATGTAAATTGCTATTTTGTGGATTCGGTAGTTATACCTGTTGTCTCGTGAATCTTCTTTGATGATTATGCAAATGTGAACCTTGATAAACACAGAATGGGGCTAGACATCTCTTAATGTCATCATGGGTATATGCGTTCATATTATTCATGATTAGCCATGCTTTAGAATCAGCAATGTACATGATCAAAGCAACATTTGTTTCCTGAAAACCTTGGAAATGGCACTGTTGGTGGTGGGTAATTTTGATTAAAAACCCAAAATGAAACTATGCTTTGATGCGGGCGATTATTGGCAATAGCCGGATGTGCGACAGGAAATGCACGTAGTGTAGGGTGAAGTGTCGCCCGTGTCACAACTAAGGACCGAACATCGTGTTGTATGATCCAAGAAAATCCGTACAAACCACAAGGGTGAGAATGGGGTAGCCTTAGCCTATTAAATTGTTTAGACATGGCTTTGCTCATTGGTAGGCGGGAGCTAGCGGAGGCATTCCGATACGGATTGCTTGTGAGGGGCTTCCATGCAATTCGTATGGGTAATCGCCTGGCCGGTGCAACGGTGTACGCCTTGCCATGGACAGAGACGTTGTGTTGGTGTTCTGAAAGTGGATCCACGGCTTGGGTGAGTGTCTCTGTTTTCAGGGCGAGGGTTAACGTCCCGGGCTGGGGTAAAGCCTTGTCTAGGAATTTAATGACTATGTATGATCGCTCATTCGCATACTCTTGTATGGCGATCCACGGCTGACGTGGTGAGTTGATCATTCCTTGTGGGTACAGTTGTACACCTCTGCAGAGTTTAAATCTAATTGATTAGCCGTACCCGCGGTCATGGGTGTCTTGGTGAACTTGCACGAGTTAAATGTTTTGTTATTTCAAAAAGGGTTTATTTTACAAGTTAGCTTACCCCACAGATGACCCAATGCTATACCCTGTGTGGGCAAGTATTGGAATCAGCTGTTGTGCCCTGTGTGGACAAAGAACTGGATATATGCCATGCGATGGCAAGGTTTGATTCGTCGCTCACGTCGTGGAGGACGGTGAGTGTTATTTATGCTTTACTATTTGCTATCAATTAATCTTGCTCTTTTAAATTCCGATTGCAAATAACTTGTTTTACAAATCCAAATTCGCTTTATGCAAATTAACTGTAATAGCCTCCTTTGAAATGGCCTGCACGTATTATAGGTTTTGCTCAAGTCTTGCTGAGTACGCAACGTACTCACCCTTGCCTAATTATATGTAGGTGGATGAGTTAGCGAAGCTTCGAAGTTGTCCATCGTAAGTTGCGGGATTTTTCTTCGTCGTATTCTATCTGAAGTTTATGCCTGGTCAGTTGCCTGCGGGATTGGATGGGTAAACCACAAGGCTTGCTTCTTTTGCTGCTATATTTCTCTGAGTTGTAATATTATTTGTATAATCGTTTCCGCTTAATTATTAAAATGTATGGTTGTGATTTCCAATTGTTGTAAACATGTGAGTGCTAGCTACTGATCCAGGGAATAGCACAGTAATCACATGGAGGTTCCTGTTCATCAGAATGGGGTCTCACATAAGGTCATGCTCCACAACAATTACATAGCTGCAAATAGGGAAAATAGTTTATTAGCTACGGAGAGAATGACTCAAATGTTTTGACTCACTTATGATCTATGAGATGTATGTTCTATTTACTTTTTGGGTTGAAGCAAGGAACGTATAACTTGTGCAGCTTTCAGCCTTTGTTTCACATCAAGATAGCAGGATGGCTCATCAAATATATAAACATCTGCTTCCTCCATAGCACAAGCAGCGATTGAAAATCTCTGGAGCTCACCACCTGATAGATCTGAGACATTTCGGTCCAAAACTTGATTCAATTCGAGAATATCACACAATGTGTCTTTCACTTGTCTCTCGTATTTCTTATTAAGAAGGTCCCCAACTTTCCCTTTAACAGATTTTGGTATGTGATCAAGGTACTGAGGTTTAATAGTTGCCTGAACCCATTAATGCACATTAGACAGAACGCATAACACAACGGAATATAATAACTTCTAATACAACGATAAAATAAGCTGAAATGTTGAAACGAAATCAAGAACCGTCACCTAATTTTGAACAATTGATAACATATATTCATATGAATTCAAATGTCGGAAACTATAGTATATATCATTGTGGAGAAAGATATAAATCATGACCAGCAGAGCAATTCATTTGGAGGATGTGAACCAAGACTAGGAAATGAACAGGTATGAGGGAAATATCCTAAAAGTACAGTTACATTAGCATATTTCCTATTTTCTTTGAAAACCATCTAACGCACTTGAAAGTTAAAACAGGATTATAAATGACTATTTGAATGAAACCTTGATGTTAATCAAACAAAAAAACTTCATAAAATGTGAAGATTGACAAGTGAAAAGTAAGAAGTATGGACATATAGGACAATAGAACACAATGACAATTAATATTAGTTTTGCAGGACATATTTTATAAGATTAATTAATAAATTATAGAAGTACCTTCATGTTGTCTTCCAAAAGACGAATGAAGTATTTCTGAAGTTCAGATCCACGGAAGTACCTCAAAATTTCATCCCAATTTGGGAGATCCTGCAAAGATTCAGAATAGTTCCATAGCCCACAAGTACTTCTACAGGAAGGGATAACAAACATCGGTTAGCGTTGCTTACTGTGAATTTACCCAAGTTGGGCTTCAACTTCCCAGCCAAAATTTTAAGTGCAGTTGATTTCCCAATACCATTTGTCCCCACCAAGCCCAAAACTTGCCCAGGCCTTGGAACAGGCAGCCTACAAAAGATTAGAAAAGTCTGAGGAAGAAAGGTTAGTCATATATGAGAAGCATAGTGCCATTAGGTAACAACAACAGCTTAGGGAAACAACATTCAGAAACTATAACAACAACAAAAAAAATCTAATATAACTATAAAAAAAGTAATGAGGTGATTGAATATCATACAGATGAGAAAGATTTGTTTACCTGTGAAGCTTAAAGGAATTTGGTCCATAGCGATGTGTCGTCTCCTTGTCAAGATCACTTGGCAAGTTTATAATTTGGATAGCATTAAACGGACATACCTACAAGAATAATAACACGAAAGAGATATATTAAGAACATTGCAGGTTAGGCTGGATCAATACCCCAAAAGAAAAAGAAGTTAGACCTTCACACAAATACCACATCCAATACATAGTTCCTCAGAAATTAAAGAGACTTTCGACGACAGAGTAACTTCAATGCACTGATGCCCTGTCAACGTGGATAAAGAATCACAAGTCAATCTAAAACATAAATAAGGGCAAACTGAAATTAAGAATGATGACTCAGTAAAGAAGATACAGAGCCCAAAAATAGAGAAATCATAATGTGAAAAAATAAATTCATCTAGGAGCCCAAAATTTAACTATTTTGAAATCTGAGATATGAATGCAGGATTACACCCTTAATTACAGTGGACATAGAGGTCACTCTGTTCACATGTCTTCTAGCTATTTCTTTGGTTGCCTATAAGAGATACATATATCAACCTTTTACAATATTTGTCTACAAAGATATAAATAGTTTTAGCATTGATTTAAAATAATATTTTTAATATAAATGGCAAGATATATAAGCTAGTGGATGAGCGAAAAACACACCAAACAGCTTTTGGGCTTGTTTTCATAAGCAACAATCAGTACTTTTGGTTAAGTAAACTATTAGCCTTTCTCACGCTTATATAAGAATTCTAAAAAGATGTCTCAAAGATAAATGACATGCTGATAAGTAGGCAATAACTAATGACAAATTGGTTCATTTTTTTCAGTAACATGCATGAACAAGATTTTGACTTAAGAAGAGTTAGCATAGGCGCGCTTGGCATTGCTAACTAGGAGTAGTAATGTAGGTTTTGTATTTTTGGGCTCCTACATGATGCTAGTTGTGTCTACAAGCAAGATGAATAAGCAACTGGTAAAAATAAAGCCAAACTAAAGAAACATTCCAACATTGCATAGGCCTCTTGATTTGATTTGAAAGGAGAGGATTGCTTTCCTTGTGAGCTGTGACTTGTGAGTAGGTTTGATCGACTCCTTGAGGCCAAAGCTGTGAATCTGGTAGAGCTAGGTATTCCTAGCTCCACCGGATTCATGGAGATGAAACTGTGAGTATATTAAAAGTGTTTAGATGGATAATTTTGTTTACATTTTAGATCAAAAATATAAACTTAATTCACTTTATTTTAGTCTACAAGTTTTAGATCTCATGTGAAGCTAGGATTTGGAGCTCTACCAAATAGGTAGCTAAATAATCACAATTCCCAACAATCACAGAGCACGCTAAATTACCCAACCAATCCACCTAAATTCCTGAAATGGTCGGAACGGTCGTAGAATTGCTTAACCAACTTAAATTAAACAGCATAATCTATCTATATTTGGCAGTGCTAATTACATATCCAGGGCCGCAATTATTCCGCCGTGGTGGGCTCGAATCAAACATAGACGCAACGGTAAAGCTTTGAACAATCGGTCACAATCTCCTAGCTGCGCAATAATAAAAAACTTTGAAGCGGCAGCGAGCAGCAGCAGCAAGATCGAACCAAATCGGACCGCACGTGTGCTCCGTGCATACCGGTGGCGTTGCCGGGCAGCGCTTGCGGCACTGCTGGCCGCACTTGCTGGGCCGGCACCGGTCCTCCTCCACCACCACGATCCGGCTCTACCGCCCTGACATCGCCCGATCAAACCGCCCGTGCGGCGCCGCTGATGCCCTCCCGAAGTATCGGAAACCCGTGCTGGATATGGAGACTATGGCCGCCTGTCAGAACACTGAAGTAAATCCGAAATGAAGGCAGAGCCAAGAGTTCATATGGCGAACGGTGTTGATTGTTTATCACCTTTCCTATTGATGCGATCGAGCGGCAGAGTGGCGTTATGAAGATCCAAGGGTTCTTATTAGCTAATGAAGTTTATTGTTGATCCAAAGGCTATAAAACAAAGTAGTAATTACAAACGATAGTAATTGTTGTCGGTAAAGTAATTTCCTATTTTCCTTCGCCTGATAACAGAGGAAACTTGCGGCTATAAAAGCTTTGGTCATAATGAGAATCGAATCTGAATCATGATCTGAAGTTTCTTGAACTTTACTTTTCCCAGTTCGTATCTCATCTGTTCTTCAATCCATTTTGCTTTTCTTTGTATGATTTTGAATCTGTTTGTTGCTTGCGATTGGAAGTTTTTCTATCGGATTTCCCAGGGGTCTGACATTTGGTATCAGAGCTAGGTTTGATCCTCGGTAGAAGTGTTGTGATTGGGCTTGTAACATCCCAAAAAATGCAATCAAGTAAAAATAAATATTTTAAATTTGAAAATATTTATTTCTGAATTTCTTGGGGTTATTGGTTTTATTAGAATTTCCCTTGGAATTTTGCATTTCATGGAAAATCAAATAAAGAGAATTAAAGAATGAAAAAGAGAAAAAGGCAAAAAGATAAAAAGTAAAAATTTAGAAAATTGCCATGAGAACTCTGATCATTCAATTAAATTATTTTAGCCAGCAATTAAAATTTTATGCATAGAATAATGAAGAGATAAAATGGAAAGACAACATTTAAATCAAAATAATGTATTGTCAGAATTTTTATAAAATCCTTGAGCAATATCTTGAGCTGAAAATTTTACATAAGAACAAATAGCTCAAAATAATTTGAAAAACAAAGTTTCAAAAAGTTATAAAAATATTTGAATTGTCTGATAATTCAAAATCAGAAATTGAAATCCTGTGCATTGTACAGTGTCAGAATTTTAGTAAATAATCTACAAACTATTTCGATCTAAACTTTTTACTGGAGATCATCAACTTCTAGAAGAAACTAGCAAAAAGTATGAAAAATCTCTGACAAGGTTTAGCTGGTGGAGCAATGCAAGTTCAGTGCACCCAGCTGGTTTCTTGCTCTCACTGCCATGCGGGTCCCAATTGCAGCCACTCCAATTCTCTAGATCCTTCCATCGATGCCAGAGCAAACCCAAGTCGGTGCCTTAGGAGATCACGCCGAAGTCCTCAGCCAGATTAATTGCACCTTGGAAACCACCAATGGTAGTGCTCCACTTTCTCCTCCCTCATTCCCCCTCAGTCCCCTTCACCTTCCTCAAGCCAGGCGCAAGAAACCTCCCCCAAATCCCGCCATAGTCGCATACTCTGCTGCTCGGGCGCGAAGTGAAATGCGAGCGATTTAATGGTCCTCCTTCCAATCCCTCTGAGCCGAAGCATCCCCAGGCCACCAGGATCCAATCCCCTCAAGAACATCCAGCTCCTTCCATGCGGAATCAAGCCGCCGCCGAGAGCACCTTCGTCCCCAAGTCCGGCCGCCGTGGGCGGAGCAACCCGGTGAGTTTCCACCCCATTCAACCCCGAAAATAGGATCCTTGGCTTCCATTGATGCTTACATTTCTACCGATTTGAGCTCTCACACCTTGCTTTCTTCTCTTGACTTCTCGCCATTTTTGCCTACGCCCTCCTCGGCTGCGCGCCGCCCTGCTCCTTCTCCGGCCGAATCGGTAACGCCACCGAGTTCCCCTCGCCGAGCTCTACCTCCTGGTGCCGTCGCCTTCGCCGGAAAGTCGCCGGAGTGCCCTCGTCGCCGAGCCCTAGCTGTGCTCTGTTTCTTTCTCTGTGCGCTGGGGCTATCGAGCTGAGGAAGAAGAAGACTAAGTTCAGAAAGGCGCCTCTCTGTGGGTAAAGCGTATTTCTAGTTTCAGTGCATTTTCCAAATCAGAGAATATTTAATCCTGAATATATTCTACAATTTTAATCGAAATTAAATGGAACAAATCCTTGCATTCATCTGAAATCAAGAATAATTTAAATAGGTAAAAATATTTAACTTCTGAACTGCAGAATCATTAGTTGGATTAAGATTTGATTAGTGTCCCATTATGGTCTTAAATTCAAATCTGTGAACAATGGGTCAAGAAATGATAATATAAATGTGTATATGATGCTAAGACCAAGATGAACTCAAATATACAAAAATATTCAATCTCTAAGTAACAGGATAATTAGTTAAATTTAAAAGGAGAAGAACACACTATTATGATCATTATTGCTCATGTGAAAAATACAATTTATAAAATCAAATAGGAAATGATTATGTGCCTCTGGGGTTGTAATAAACCTAATCATGCACAAATATTTAATCTTAGAACCAAGTTTAATATAATTGCTTGATAATCATCATTTAACCCTGTTATGGCTATTAGCAAAATAATAGCATGATAGCTCACAAAATGATAATGTAATTTGCAATAAGTTCCTAAAAACAGTGAGGACATATGTATGTGAAAATAATTGGAATAAAGTTTAACTTGAATTCTTTTATCATAAAGAAATGTCAAATGTAACAATAATCAAATAGATAACCTATTGCAGTTAAAAGCAAAATAATGCAAAATCAACTTTAAAACATTTCTAGGAAGATACTCTGCTAATACCTGAAAAATGAATTAAAGATCTTATATAATGTAGTTGCAAACGTAAAATGAAGTTAGCCGATTTAGCGTATTCATCGTGATCATTTAGACTACTTCAGCAGTAGATAAAATAACTCATCTAAACACTAAAATATGTGAAACTAGTTTAGAAACATTGTACAAAGTTTATACTACCATATTCTGTAAAAAGAATCTTATTCCATTAAGGTTTGCATATTAATATTGTTAGCCCAAAACCCTTAAGTGCTAACCTGTTATTTCCCTTTTTGGCCGATTCCGAATGACGTCAACTTAACAATGCCACTTAAGCATTTTAAGCAACGAATATAATGTATCAGCCAAAGCCAAAAATTTATGGAATTAGCTTAGGATTGTTATACAAAGTATAAATCATCTTAGTATGAAGAAATGACCATATTTCATCATGTTTTGTATATTAATCCAAATAGCTAAAAACCCTTAATCGTTAATATGTCATTTCCCCTTTCTTGCCGATATTGAATAGTGTAGTCTTTAAGTGTAGTATAAACCATTTTAGCGAGAAGTTTATAGTCTTGCCCAAAATCCTAAAACCTATGAAATTAGTTTAGTAGTGTTCTTTAAAGTGTAGTCTCCTGTTATGGAAAAATAATCTCAATTTGCTAAGAACCATATTAATCTTGTAGGTTAAATATTCATAAATAATCATATTCATGAATTGTTTAGAACAATTGGTTTTAAATTGTGAAAGTTGTTTGTAAAGAACCTTGTAAAATACCCCTAAAAATGATCTTTAGGATTTAATCTGCAGCAATCTAAGAAAATATCCTTAATTTATCTTGCTTTGACTCTGAATCCTAATAAAGCAAAACCCTTAAGTAATAAGAATTGGCGAAACTCATATTATGGATATTAAAGTATAAAACTTGCAACTAATGATTAATTCTATTTAATCTAAACTATCTTTGCATCTTGAATTAAGTAAAATAAGATTAATAAATTCATAAAGAGCAATCCTGTTTCTTTATCGAGTTTTATTTGTTCTTGCTATTTATTTCTTTCGCTCTTATTGAAGTTTGGTATTTGCCTTATTTTCCGTTGTTCGACGAGTAGAACCCGCGTCTCTAGTCTCCGTCGCCATCTTCGTCAACCGCAAACCTCGTCTTCGTCGTAAGCAATAATTAAGCAAGGCAAGCATCCTTTGACCATATTGAGCCCATATTTTATATTCCTTTTGTGCATCAAATTGTTTTATGCATGCGATTACTTTATGTAAATTGCTATCTTGTGGATTTGGTAGTTATACCTGTTGCTTCGTGAATCTCCTTTGATGATTACGGAAATGTGAACCTTGTTAACCGTAGATTGAGGGTAGGCATTACTTAATGTCATCATGGGTATATACGTTCATTTTATTCATGCTTAGCCATGCTTTAGCATTAGCAATGTACATGATCAAATCAATATTTGTTTCCTGAAAACATTGAAAATGTTACTGTTGGTTGCGGGTACTTTGATTAAAAACCCAAAATAAAACTATGCTTGGATGCGGGCGATTATTGGCGATAGCCGGATGTGCAATAAGGGTCTTGCACGTAGTGTAGGGTGGAGTATCGCCCGTGTCGGACTAAGGACCGAACATCGTGTTGTATGATCCAAGAAAATCCGTACAAACCACAAGGGTGAGGATGGGTTAGCCTTAGCCTATTAAATTGTTTAGACATGGCTTTGCTCATTGGTAGGCGGGAGCTCGCATAGGTTTTCCGGTCAGGTCTACCCTGACGGGGTATTCCGGACAGGTCTACTTGCTAATGTAACGGTGTACGCCCTGCCGTGTTTAGAAACGTTGTGTTGGGTGTGTGAAAGTGGATCCACGGCTTGGGTGTGTGTTTCTAGTTCTACGACGGGGGTTAACGTCCCGGGCTGGTGTAAAGCCATGTCTAGGAATTTAATGGCTATGTATGGTCTTCTTGACGTCACACCTAAGGAAGTGTGTCGGGCAAAAGTTGATAATTCCTTGTGGGTACAGTTGTACACCTCTGCAGAGTTTAAATCTAATTAATTAGCCGTACCCTCGGTCATGGGTGTCTTGGTGAACTTGCACGAGTTAAATGTTTTATTATTTCAAAAAGGGTTATTTTATAAGTTAGCTTACCCCACAGATGACCCAATACTATACCATGTGTTGGCAAGTATTGGTATCAGCTGTTGTGCCATGTGTTGGCAAAGAATGGATATATGCCATGCGATGGCAATAATTGATTAAATCGCTCACGTCATGGAGGACGGTGAGTGTTATTTATGCTTTACTTATTTGTTATCAATCAAATGCTCTTACAAATTCCGTTTGCAAATAACTTGTTTTACAATTCAAATTCGCTTTATGCAAATTAAGCGTAGTAGCCTTTCCTTTGAAATGGCTTTGCATGTATTGTCGGTTTTGCTCAAGTCTTCTTGAGTATGTAAAATACTCACCCTTGCCTAATTATATTGTAGGTGGTTTAGAAAGCGAGGCCTCGAGTCGTTTTCCATCGTAAGTTACGGGATTCTTTTGAAGCGATTTATTTTCTAAGGAGTTATGCCTGGTCAGATGCCTGCGGGATCGGATGGGTAAACCACAAGATATTGCTTCTTTCATTGCTATATTTCTCGAGTTGTAATATTTCTTTATATAATCGTTTCCGCTTAATTAATGTTTTGTATGGTTGTGATTTCCAATTGTTGTAAACATGTGAGTGCTAGCTACTGATCCAGGGAATAGCACAGTATCACATGGATGTTCCTGTTCTTCAGAACGGGGTCTCATAGCTTTGGTATCAGAGCCATACTGACCGTAGGATAAACCTTAGATAGAATGGTCATTAGTATTGGAATAAGCAAATTCAAAATCTTATCTTCAAAAGATACTATATTTGCAAAATGTAGAGTTTGCTATCCTTTCCTTATTCTTAAGATTCTACTCTTGCCCCTGTCTTCCATTTGTTTTGTAAACAAATACCTCTTTCCTTAAAAAATTTCTTTTGGGTTATCTTGTTGATTCTGAAGATGTTGAGACATGTTGCTGTCATTCTTCATGCCAACCGAAGAAGCCTACAATGCCGCAACAACTATCTCAAGAAAGCATACAACACTTCGCTAACCTCGACAAAGCAAAAGCACAACTTGAAGATGCTACTTCATGAAGAGACAACATCACCCATCGGTAAAAGGCAGATGATTAGAATATATTAGGATTACTTTAGGATGAAAACCCTTTACGCATAGCATTTTGTTCCACTCTGGTTATATAAAGCCTTTTACTATTTTGTGCTTTTGTCTTGCTATTTGAAATTGGGTTTTATTTTGAATGTCAGGACCGATTTATGTGTGAACTTAACCTCTAGGTTAAAGTTTCATAATAAATTGTCCTCATGTATGAATATGGAAAACTCAACCCATAGGATAAATAATGAAACATAAAATAACTTATCTTCCCTCCATAGACTTTTTATGAACTTATCTACTTTTCAGCTTCTCACCTGTGTAACCACCATGGTTATTAACCTTTCTTAAAATTAAACTTCATCAAGATTTGTAATACAAACTCTATTACTACTTTTAGCTTTACTAGAGATCATACCATTTGTAGGTAAATCAAGCTGGGACCTTACCATGTTGGTAACGAACAAACAAATTTAAGCTGCATCTAGGCTAGTTAAAACCTAATATTTTCCCATAATAATTTCTAACCATGCCTCACAACTCACCCCATTGCTTTGCCAAAATTATGTGCCATGAAAATGAGCTAGAACCAGAAAAATTATATTCTTCTAAATAGAAACCTTTGAATGAATGTAAAAATGAAAACTGGAAAAAAAATCAGAAATCTCTATTTTCTAAAAGAAATGTGAAAAGGATAGTATAAGTTATACATATACTCTTTTCCCATCTATAGAATTTAATCTCCTCATCTGTGTATTCATTTCTCTGTAGAATTTTCTTCTCTACTCCTAAGTTATTCCTTTTAGCAATATTTCTTTCCTTGTCTTTTTGAACATGAAAACTACCAACAAACTTGTTGAAAATAATTTAAGCAACAAGTCCAACAATAATGATGCCTACATCAACAACCTCAAGAAGATAGAAGCAATGAAACAGCACAACCTCTCCATAGAAGTAGCTTCATTGAAACCTGGGAATACCAACTTCAACAAGTGGTGCAAAGATTTAAAAGAAGACTCATCGCCGAATAACCTACAATAAAAGATAGTATTATACAAGTGACACATGATCCTAGCTATGTAATAAACCTTTTATACATAAATACATATGGCCAGAACAAAGAAAAAAAAACATAGATACCTTTCCTATGTACTAAGTTAAATATATATATAGTATTTCTGTGACATTGAAATTTGTTGTAGATCTTTTCTATTGCTTTCGGGTTACTCTCGTGAATGTTAAACCATTAGGTTGAAATTTGCGACGTGTTAACCCTGCTTAATAAGAAAATTTTAATTAAAAAGGTTTTAAAGAACGAAATGTTGCCTTATAAACCAAACTAGAAATTTCATAATCTACATAGAAACCACAACTAGAGTTAATTGGAAAGAATCAAATATTACTACATAATATAGATAACCCTTATCTAACCATCCTTCTCCGATTCCAATGTCTTGGTCAAATGTGGTTGCAAAATGCCTGAAACCCAACAAAACTTCATCTAAATAGCTTTACTTAAATAAATATTGTTGCAGGATGCTGCGACATAATCCATTAATTCATCCTTGAAAGTAATGAGTAATAAAATTTTTAGCCTTTGTAATCAACCTTGGCTCACCCCAAATAAATCTGGTTGAAATGCATCTTTTCATTCATCTCACACATTTTAATATACTCTATCTCTCTTTAAATTAGCTCATTCTTGTTAATAATACTCAAGTATAAACAGCTAACATTCCTCATCTAATTCGTGAAACTACACAAGACAATCGATGCCAAGAAATGATAATCCTATCTAAGTCCAACCAAATCTTTAGTATTTAGCTAAAGCACTTCCTTGTACTTAGCAAACGATATAACTCTCCAATTTCCTTAAGTTCAAAAAAAAAACCCAAAAACAAACCAAGAAAAATGATTACTAGTATCTCTAACCATGGTATAAATGCTCACCATAACTGGACAAAATCATTTAAGGCACACCCTTCTATTCTAGCATCTAGCACAAAATATTTCCAACCTTGGCATGATTCTAGCCGAGCCCCGAGCACACTGTGGGAATCGCCTTGATTCGAGAAAAAGCGTATTTTCCTTTTTCTCTGGGTTTTCCAAATCGAGTCAATCTCATATGTGCATAACTTTTGCATTTCTAAACCAAATTAAGTGAAACAAAGTTCTAAAATCTAGTTCTTCCGTAATACGCAAAAATATTTTGAAAAACAGTATTGGATGAATTTGAAATTCAAATTTGAATAAAAAGTTTAAAGATGTGCTACATATTAAAATGTTGCAAACAAACTCAAAATTTAATGAAACTAATTTTGTTTGAATCCTTATGCTACCGAAACTCAAGTATGTATAAGAATGCTCATATTTCACCTTTGTTGGATCATTTTATACCAAAGGTTATTTTCAATCCAATAAATACTCAAAAATGAATAAATTGTGCAAGAGGAATCTGAAATAAATGAAATTGATTTATAAACATTCATATGGCAGTAGGCTACCACATTATGCTGAAATGATTAAAGTAGGAGCTTGATTTAGGTTGTTTTCAGGAATAGTAAATAGTTCGCATGGAAAAGATGTATGTATATATATAGGTGACTAGTACATAAATAAAGTTCATAAATAAGTAAAAAGGTAAGAGAAGGGCTCCTTAGGACCATGTTATCTGCTACAACAGAAATAACCATAATGCATTGTAGTCTGTGCTTAAATTCTTAAGCTATATATGCCTCCATGTTATATGTACCTAAAGAACTGAGTATGATCAACCAGGTGTGTAGAAATTGTCACAAGTAAGTGCTAAGGCATGAATAACTAGCTCCTGAACGCCTTGCATGATCAGACCAGGTAATATAGTAAGAATCACTATTACAAGGTTAGGATTAACACTTAACCACGTAGCTGAAGTATCAATACTTGTGTTATCTAAATAGTCATAACTTTCATAAACTAAGTTCAAATTTGAAAAGACCAAATCCTATAACTTTGGTGAATAATATCTTTGCTGGTTAGACAAAAATACTTCATATTAATACAAAGTTGAGCTAAGTATACATTAGGCCCTAATGAACATTTATATGAAAAGCATCTCGGATAAAAGCCAAATATCACAAAAACCATTTTAAAATACTCTTAAGATTATCCCCTACTTATGCCAGAAAAATGAGTCAATTGTCATGTATAGTGTAGTCGCAAGTTGAGATTTAATACGACCCAAAATAGTGTTACGCGATTAGTCTCTGAAGCCTTTTTGTCCACCCGTAGAATACCTCGTCTAAGTGCAAATTCCATGTAGAATAGCTCAAAAAAGATGTTTAAGATATGTACTTAAATTTTCTAAGAAAATATTCTATTTACAGCTCTTGGATCATGTAGTTTCTGCTTGCGCAAAACCCTTAAACGATAAGAGTTCCCGTACCTCTTTTGGCCGATTTCTTATAGCGTAAACTTTAGCATCCTATAAGCCTTTTCAGCAACAGGTTTAATACCTCAACCAAACACTAAAAATTATAAAATGAGTTTAGAAACATTATTCAATGTATATACAACCTTGTTCTAAAGAAATAACATTATTCCATAGTGTTTATCATAAAAATCTTAGTAGTTGAAAAACCTTAAAAATCATAATTTTAAGCTTTAGTTTATGAACAAACGAACTCAGTATGAATAAAGAAATCTATGATTTAGGCGTATATATTGCCAGAGTCTTCTTAAAAACTGCTAATGTATAATCAATAACCTGTTTTAGCAGGATTAACATTTTCGAAGTTGCTTTTCATACGAAATCAACTGCAGGTTAAACACTAATCATCACTATTCATTTATGCAGTTCAACCAAGTGATTAATGTTTTAACTTTACTAATCTAACTAATTTTTGCATCTTGTATTCGAAGTTAAATGTATAAAATTCATAGATCAAGGTTGGATAATCTTCATAAGAGAGCCATGCCTTGCCCAACCTAAAAGTTATTAATAAATAGATGTTTAATCAACTAAAACGAAAAATGTTGAAATCACCAAATCCAACTCAAAGATATTCCTGTTTTCTGCAGTGATTCTATATTTGGATTTTATGTCGATCTTCTTTTGCCTTTATCAAAGTTTGGCATTTACCTACAGCACTAATTCGCGAAAGAAGTTTATAACCTACTCGACATAGTACTAGGTATGATACCTATGTATCTGAACCTACCAGGATTCAAATTTAACTCCAAAGTCAACTCCTTGATCCTAGTTACTTTCTGATCATTTACTTTATATTGTTAGCAAACAATCTTTCCATTGTTTCAAATAAAACGAACAACATCACTTGCATCCGCCGAAAATAACTTGCCAACGTCAACCCAAGAAAAGTTCTACTTCACCTTGTCAAGAAAGACATCAGAAATTTCTAAACTGTCTCAAAGACCTTAGAAAACATCAAGAACCTAAAACAACCCCTGCCTCGATATCAGGCTTTGAACGTAAACATCTTTCTTATCTGATTGTACCCGTCACTTGTTGTGATATTGAGTATGCCCTTGTGTATTCAATCTCTGCAATCAATCTTTTGATTACGTACATTTCATTCTTTCATAGTTGCCAAATCCAAGAAAATCAAAAACCTTCTATCTCTGAAATGACCAAACAAATCAAATCATCAGGATCCTCTTATAACCCTTTTACCTCAACACGATGATTGAATTATCTCTACCTTTTTTTCAATTTATAGCCAACTTGAAAACACATTTCTTCCTCAACTCATGTCATCAACAGATGTTGAATTATGCATATCAATCATTGTATTCAAAATATCATACGGACAATAACATCCATTCTTCCTAAATGAATCTAATAAGAATACATCTTTTCTTTCACCTCCAATATTCTAAAACATACTAAATGCTATTCTCTAAACTTGATTATCCATATTAGCAATACTAGTTATTCAAACAAAAGAGATGTGTAGAAAGTATTAGTATCTCTCATCCGCTTACCTAAAACTCAAATAGAATTCTTCTCTATTCTTGTACGTCAACTTAGAATCGCAAGGCGAAGGTCCATAAAGCAATTGCAATGAAGACGATGTATTAACAAAACAATAAGTCACCTCCGAGAAATAATTCCTAAATCCATCTCGTCCTCGAGAATTGTAATGTTCGTGGTATGCACTTGTTTCCAAATTCAAGATAACTCTGGTGCCACGATATATTAGGCCATATCGTATCGTTGAAGATAAGAGAAAAAACATATAAATAAGAGTTGTCATCCTACCTATCCGATATTCATAATGTCTTCCAAATATCGCAAATATCGCGAAAATATCTTATCTTCCTTACGAGCTCACCCACTAGGCAAAACTTATCTACAACCTAGTTTAACTTATTAGAAGCATCCGACTAGAATCCTTAAAAGAAATTGAGCGTCACACTTGTAACAAATGCTGCAAGATGATCAAGATTCGGTGAAGCAATCATTTTGAAGAAGAAGCATCTTGGAAGCGAGAAGACCAACTCAAGGAAGAGTTTCCCAACTTTTAGAAATACTTTTCCTTTAGACCCGCCAAATCTCGGAATTCGAGATTTACGTAAGGGGTAGATCTGTAACATCCGAAAAATTCAATAAAGTGAAAATGAATATTTTAAATTTGAAAATATTTATTTCTGAGTTTCTTGGCATTATTGAATTTTATTTGAATTTCCTTGGAATTTTGCATTGCATGAAAAATCAAATAAAGGGAATCAAAGAATGGAAAATGATAGAAAGATAAAAGATAAAAATAAAAATTTAAGAAAATTGCCATGAGAACTCGGATCATTCAATTAAATCATTTTAGCCAGCAATTAAGATTTTATGCATAAAATAATGAAGAGATAAAATGGAAAGACAACATTTAAATCAAAATAATGTATTGTCGAATTTTTATAAAATCCTTGAGCAATATCTTGAGCTGAAAATTTTACATAAGAACAAATAGCTCAAAATAATTTGAAAAACAAAGTTTCAAAAAGTTATAAAATATTTGAATTGATGATAATTCAAAATCAAAATTGAAATCACATGCAAGAAATTCGAATTTTAGTAAATAATCTACAAACTATTTGATCTAAACTTTGTTTGGAGATCATCAACTTCTAGAAGAAACTAGCAAAAGTATGAAAATTCTAGTCAAGGTTTAGCTGGTGGAGCAATCCAAGTTCCGTGCACCCTGGTTTCTTGCTCCCAACGCCATTCGGTCCCAACTAAAGACCACTCCAATTCTCTAGATCCTTCCAACGATGGCGAGCAAACCCAAGTCGGTGCCTTAGGAGATCACGCGCAAGTCCATGGCTATAATTGCACCTTGAAACCACCAATGGTAGTGCTCCACTTTCTCCTCCCTCATTCCCCTCACTTCCCCTTCACCTTCCTCAAGCACAAGAAACATCCTCCCAAATCCGCCATAGTCGATGCTCTGCTGCTCGGGGGCGAAGCAAAATCTGGCGATTTAATGGTCCTCCTTCCAATTCCTCCGAGCGAAGCATCCTCATAGCCACGCCGATCAAAAGCCCTCAAGAACATTAGCTCCTTCCATGCAAAATGTTGCCGCCGAGTGAGCACTTTCTTCCCCAAGTCCGGCCGCCATGGGTGAAGCTCTTCCGTTTCCACCCCATTCAACCCGAAAATAGGATCCTTGGCTTCCATTGATGCTTACATTTCCACCGATTTGAGCTCTAACACCTTGCTTTCTTCTCTTGACTTCTCGCCATTTTTGCCTCGCCCTCCTCATTGTGACCGCGCCTCGGCCTCCTCCCGTGAATCGACTCCACCTCCGAGTTCGCCTCGCCGAGCTCTACCTCTGGTGCCATCGCATTTGCCGGAAAGTCACCGAGTGCCCTCGTCATGAGCCCTAGGCGTGCTCTGTTTCTTTCTCTGTAATTGGGGCTATCGGTGAGGAAGAAGAAGACTAAGCCAAAGGCGCTCTCGTGGGTAAAGCGTATTTCTAGTTTCATTGCATTTTCCAAATCGAGAATATTTAATCCTGAATATATTCTACAATTTTAATCGAAATTAAATGGAACAAATCCTTGCATTCATGAAATCAAGAATAATTTAAATAGGTAAAAATATTTAGTTTTTGATCTGCAGAATCATTAGTTGGATTAAGATTTGATTAGTGTCCCATTATGGTCTTAAATTCAACTTTGTGAACAATGGGTCAAGAAATGATAATATAAATGTGTATATGATGCTAAGACCAAGATGAACTCAAATATACAAAAATATTCAATCTCTAAGTCGTAGGATAATTAGTTAAATTTAAAATGATACAAGAACACACTATTATGATCATTATTGCTCATGTGAAAAATACAATTTATAAAATCAAATAGGAAATGATTATGTGCCTCTGGGGTTGTAATAAACCTAATCATGCACAAATATTTAATCTTAGAACCAAGTTTAATATAATTGCTTGATAATCATCATTTAATCTTGATATGGCTATTAGCAAAATAATAGCATGATAGCTCACAAAATGATAATGTAATTTGCAATAAGTTCCTGAAAACAGTGAGGACATATGTATGTGAAAATAATTGGAATAAAGTTTAACTTGAATGTTTTATCATAAAGAAATGTCAAATGTAACAATAATCAAATAGATAACCTATTGCAATTAAAGCAAAATAATGCAAAATCAACTTTAAAACATTTCTAGGAAGATACTCTGCTAATGCCTGAAAAATGAATTAAAGATCTTATATAATGTAGTTGGAAATTAAAATGAAGTTGACCGTTTAGCGTTATTCATCGTGATCATTTAGACTACTTCAACAACAGATAAAATAACTCATCTAAACACTAAAATATGTGAAACTAGTTTAGAAACATTGTACAAAGTTTATACTACCATATTCTGTAAAAAGAATCTTATTCCATTAAGGTTTGCATATTAATATTGTTAGACCAAAACCCTTAAGTGCTATCCTGTTATTTCCTTTTGGCGATTCGAATAGCGTCAACTTAACAATGCCACTTAAGCATTTTAAGCAACGAATATAATGTATCAGCCAAAGCCAAAAATTTATGGAATTAGCTTAGGATTGTTATACAAAGTATAAATCATCTTAGTATGAAGAAATGACCATATTTCATCATGTTTTACGTACAAATCCAAATAGCTTAAAACCCTTAATCGTTAATATGTCATTTCCCCTTTCTTGCCGATATTGAATAGTGTAGTCTTTAAGTGTAGTATAAACCATTTTAGCGAGAAGTTTATAGTCTTGCCCAAAATCCTAAAACCTATGAAATTAGTTTAGTAGTGTTCTTTAAAGTGTAGTCTACCCTGTTATGGAAAAATAATCTCAATTTGCTAAAGTCATATTAATCTTGTAGGTTAAATATTCCTAAATAATCATATTCATGAATTGTAGAAAGAACAATTCATTTTAAATTGTGAAAGTTCATCTAAATCTAAACCTTCCCAAATACCCCAAAAATGATCTTTAGGATTTAATCTGCAGCAATCTAAGAAAATATCCTTAATTTATCTTGCTTTGACTCTGAATCCTAATAAAGCAAAACCCTTAAGTAATAAGAATTGGCAGAACTCATATTATGGATATTAAAGTATAAAACTTGCAACTAATGATTAATTCTATTTAATCTAAACTATTTTGCGTCTTGAATTCGTAAAATAAGATTAATAAATTCATAAAGAGCAATCCCTGTTTCTTTATCAGAGTTTTATTTGTTCTTGCTATTTGTTTCTTTCGCTCTTATGGAAGTTTGGTATTTGCCTTATTTTCCGTTGTTCGACGTGTAGAACCGACGTCTCTAGTTTCCGTCGCCATCGTCGTCAACCGCAAACCTCGTCTTCGTCGTAAGCGTCAATTAAGCAAGGCAAGCATCCTTTGACCATATTGATCCCAGTATTTTATATTCCTTTTGTGCATCAAATTATTTTATGCATGCGATTACTTTATGTAAATTGCTATCTTGTGGATTTGGTAGTTATACCTGTTGCTTCGTGAATCTCCTTTGATGATTACGGAAATGTGAACCTTGTTAACCGTAGATTGAGGGTAGGCATTACTTAATGTCATCATGGGTATATACGTTCATTTTATTCATGCTTAGCCATGCTTTAGCATTAGCAATGTACATGATCAAATCAATATTTGTTTCCTGAAAACATTGAAAATGTTACTGTTGGTTGCGGGTACTTTGATTAAAAACCCAAAATAAAACTATGCTTGGATGCGGGCGATTATTGGCGATAGCCGGATGTGCAATAAGGGTCTTGCACGTAGTGTAGGGTGGAGTATCGCCCGTGTCGGACTAAGGACCGAACATCGTGTTGTATGATCCAAGAAAATCCGTACAAACCACAAGGGTGAGGATGGGTTAGCCTTAGCCTATTAAATTGTTTAGACATGGCTTTGCTCATTGGTAGGCGGGAGCTCGCATAGGTTTTCCAGGTCTGGTCCGCGACGGGTATGACGGGGTTTCTACTTGCTAATGTAGCGGTGTCGCCTTGCCGTGTTTAGAAAGCGTTGTGTTGGGTGTGTGAAAGTGGATCCACGGCTTGGGTGTGTGTTTCTAGTTCTACGACGGGGGTTAACGTCCCGGGCTGGTGTAAAGCCATGTCTAGGAATTTAATGGCTATGTATGGTCTTCTTGACGTCACACCTAAGGAAGTGTGTCGGGCAAAAGTTGATAATTCCTTGTGGGTACAGTTGTACACCTCTGCAGAGTTTAAATCTAATTAATTAGCCGTACCCTCGGTCATGGGTGTCTTGGTGAACTTGCACGTGTTAAATGTTTTATTATTTCAAAAAGGGTTATTTTATAAGTTAGCTTACCCCCACAGATGACCCAATACTATACCATGTGTTGGCAAGTATTGGTATCAGCTGTTGTGCCATGTGTTGGCAAAGAACTGGATATATGCCGTGCGATGGCAATAATTGATTCGTCGCTCACGTCATGGAGGACTGTGAGTGTTATTATGCTTTACTTATTTGTTATCAATCAAATGCTCTTACAAATTCCGTTTGCAAATAACTTGTTTTACAATTCAACTTCGCTTTATGCAAATTAACTGTAGTAGCCTTTCCTTTGAAATGGCCTGCATGTATTATCGGTTTGCTCAAGTCTTGCTGAGTATGTAAAATACTCACCCTTGCCTAATTATATTGTAGGTGGTTTAGAAAGCGAGGCCTCGAGTCTCTTTTCCATCGTAAGTTACGGATTTTTTGAAGCGATTTATTTTCTAAGAGTTATGCAGTCGGATACTGCGGGATCGGATGGGTAAACCACAAGATATTGCTTCTTTTTTTGCTTTATTCTCTCGAGTTGTAATATTTATTTATATAATCGTTTCCGCTTAATTAATGTTTTGTATGGTTGTGATTTCCAATTGTTGTAAACATGTGAGTGCTAGCTCTTGATCCAGGAATAGCACAGCAATCACATGGATGTTCTGTTCTCGAGCGGGTCTCATAGCTTTGGTATCAGAGCCATACTGACCGTAGGATAAACCTTAGATAGAATGGTCATTAGTATTGGAATAAGCAAATTCAAAATCTTATCTTCAAAAGATACTATATTTGCAAAATGTAGAGTTTGCTATCCTTTCCTTATTCTTAAGATTCTACTCTTGCCCCTGTCTTCCATTTGTTTTGTAAACAAATACCTCTTTCCTTAAAAGAATTTCTTGCCACTGGGTTATCTTCGCTACTGATTCTGAAGACGATTTGAGACATGTTGCTGTCGTTCTTCATGCCAACCGAAGAAGCCTACAATGCTTGCGACAACTATCTCAAGAAAGCATACAACACTTCGCTAACCTCGACAAAACAGAAGCACAACTTGAAGATGCTACTTCACAAAGAGACAACATCACCCATCGGTAAAAGGCAGATGATTAGAATATATTAGAACGTGCTATAGGATGAAAACCCTTTGCGCATAACATTTTGTTCCGCTCTGGTTATATAAAGCCTTTTACTATTTTGTGTTTTTGTCTTGCTATTGCGAATTGGTTTTTATTTCTGTTTGTCCGGACTGATTTGTGTGTGAACTTAACCCCTGGGTTAAAGTTTCATAATAAATTGTCCTCATGTATGAATATGGAAAACTCAGCCCATAGGATAAATAATGAAACATAACATAGTCTGTATCTTCCCTCCATAGACTTTTTATGAACTTATCTACTTTCTGTACAGCTTCTCACCTATGTAACCACCATGGTTATTAACCTTTCTTAAAACTTAATCTCATCCAGATTTGTAATACAAACTCTATTACTACTCTTAGCTCTGCTAGAGACCACACCATTTGTAGGTAAATCAAGGCTGGGACCTTACCATGTTGGTAACGAACAAACTAACGTAAGCTGCATCAGGCTAGTTAAAAACCTAATCTTTTCCCATAATAATCTCTAAACATGCCTCACAACTCACCCCATTGCTTTGCCGAAATTATGTGCTATGAAACAGAGATAGAACCGGAAAAATTATATTCTTCTAAATAGAAACCTTTGAGTGAATGTCAAAACGAAAACTGGAAAAGAAAATCAGAAACTCTATTTTCTAAAAGAAAGGTGAAAAGGATAGTATCAGTTATACATATACTCTTTTCCCATCTATAGAATTTAATCTCCTCATCTGTGTATTCATTTCTCTGTAGAATTTTCTTCTCTACTCCTAAGTTATTCCTTTTAGCAATATTTCTTTCCAGTCTTTTGAAAGGGATTCTGAAAACTACCAACAAACTTGTTGAAAATAATTTAAGCAACAAGTCAGCAGCATAGTGATGCCTACATCAACAACCTCAAGAAGATAGAAGCAGCAGAGCAGCACAACCTCTCCAACTTCATTGAAACCTGGGAATACCAACTTCAACAAGTGGTGCAAAGATTTAAAAGAAGACTCATCGCCGAATAACCTACAATAAAAGATAGTATTATACGAGTGACACATTATCCTAGTTATATAATAAATCTTTTATGCATAAATAGGTATGGCCAGTACAAATAAAAAAAAACAATAGATACCCTTCCTATGTACTAAATTAAATATATGTATAGTATTTCTGTGACATTGAAATTTCATTGTAGATCTTTTCTATTGCTTTCGGGTTACTCTCGTGAATGTTAAACCACTAGGTCGAAATTTGCGATGTGTTAACCCTGCTTAATAAGAAAATTTTAATTAAAAAGATTTTTAAAGAACGAAATGTTGCCTTATAAACCAAACTAGAAACTACTTAATCTACATAGAAACCACAACTAGAGTTAATTGGAAAGAATCAAGTAGTACTTCATCATATAGATACCCCTTATCTAACCATCCTTCTCCGATTCCAACATCTGGTCAAACGCGGTTGCAAAATGCCTCTAACCCAATAGAATTCTGTCTAAATAACTTTACTCGAATGAATATTGTTGCAGGATGCCTGCGACATAATTCATTAATACAACTACTGAAAGTAATGAGTAATAAAATTTTTAGCCTTCATAATCAACCTACAACTCTCCCAAATAACTCTGGTTAAAATGCATCGTTTCATTCATCTCAGTTATTTTAACATACTGTATCTCTCTTTAAATTAGCTCATTCTTGCTAATGAGCCTCAAGTATAAACAGCTAACACTCTTCATCTAATTCGTGAAACACCGCAAGACAATCGATCGCCAAGACATGGTAATCCTATCCAAGCCCAACCGAATCTTCTGTATTTAGCTAAAGCACTTCCTTGTCAACTTAGCAAACCTTGTAACTCTCCACTTTTTCAAGGTTCGCAAAAACCCCAAACCAAGAAAAATGATTATCAAGAATGTAACCGTGGTGTAAATGCTCACCATAACTGGACAAAATCATTTAAGGCACACCCCTCTATTCTAGCAACTAGCAAAAAAATATTTCCAACCTTGGCATGATTCTAGCCGAGCCCAGAGCACACTGTGGGAATGCGCCTTCAGTTCAGAGAAAGCGTATTTTCCTTTTTCTCTGGGTTTTCCAAATCGAGTCAACCTCATATGTGCATAACTTTTGCATTTCTAAACCAAATTAAGTGAAACAAAGTTCTAAAATCTAGTTCTTCCGTAATACACAAAAATATTTTGAAAAACAGTATTGGATGAATTTGAAATTCAAATTTGAATAAAAGGTTTAAAGATGTGCTACATATTAAAATGTTGCAAACAAACTCAAAATTTAATGAAACTAATTTTGTTTGAATCCTTATGCTACCAGAAACTCAAGTATATATAAGAATGTTTATATTTCACCTTTGTTGGATCATTTTATACCAAAGGTAATTTTCAATCCAATAAATACTCAAAAATGAATAAATTGTGCAAGAGGAATCTGAAATAAATGAAATTGATTTATAAACAGTCATATGGCAGTAGGCTACCACATTATGCTGAAATGACTAAAGTAGGAGCTTGATTTAGATTTGTTTTCATGAATAGTAAATAGTTCGCATGGAAAAGATGTATGTATATATATAGGTGACTAGTACATAAATAAAGTTCATAAATAAGTAAAAAGGTAAGAGAAGGGCTCCTTAGGACCACGTTATCTGCTACAACAAAAATAACCATAATGCATTGTAGTCTGTGCTTAAATTCTTAAGCAATATATGCCTCCATGTTATATGTACCTAAAGAATTGAGTATGATCAACCAGGTGTGTATAAAATGTCACAAGTAAGTGCTAATGCATGAATAACTAGTTCCTGAATGCCTTGCATGATCAGACCATGTAATATAGTAAGAATCACTATTATAAGGTTATGATTAACACTTAACCACGTAGCTGAAGTATCAATACTTGTGTGATCTAAATAGTCATAACTTTCATAAACTAAGGTCAAATTTGAAAAGGCCAAATCCTATAACTTTGATGAATAATATCTTTGCTGGTTAGGCAAAAATACTTCACATTAATACAAAGTTGAGCTAAGTATACATTAGGCCCTAATGAACATTTATATGAAAAGCATCTCGGATAAAAGCCAAATATCACAAAAACCACTTTAAAATACTCTTAAGATTATTCCCTACTTATGCCAGAAAAATGAGTCAATTGTCATGTATAGTGTAGTCGCAAGTTGAGATTTAATACGACCCAAAATAGTGTTACGCGATTAGTCTCTGAAGCCTTTTTGTCCACCCGTAGAATACCTCGTCTAAGTGCAAATTCCATGTAGAATAGCTCAAAAACGATGTTTAGGATATGTACTTAAATTTTCTAAGAAAATATTCTATTTACAGCTCTTGGATTATGTAGTTTGTGCTTGCGCAAAACCCTTAAACGATAAGAGTTCCCGTACCTCTTTTGGCCGATTTCTTATAGCGTAAACTTTAGCATCCTATAAGCCTTTTCAGCAACAGGTTTAATACCTCAACCAAACACTAAAAATTATAAAATGAGTTTAGAAACATTATTCAATGTATATACAACCTTGTTCTAAAGAAATCACGTTATTCCATAGTGTTTATCATAAAAATCTTAGTAGTTGAAAAACCTTAAAAATCATAATTTTAAGCTTTAATTTATGAACAAACGAACTCAGTATGAATAACGAAATCTATGATTAAGACGTTTATATCACCAGAGTCTTCTTAAAAACTGCTAATGTATAATCAATAACCTGTTTTAGCAGGATTAACATTTTCGAGCTTGCTTTTCATGCGAAATCAACTGCAGGTTAAACACTAATCATCACTATTCATTTATGCAGTTCAACCAAGTGATTAATGTTTTAACTTTACTAATCTAACTAATTTTTGCATCTTGTATTCGAAGTTATATGTATAAAATTCATAAATCAAGGTTGGATAATCTCCATAGGAAAGCCATGCCTTGCCCAACCTAAAGGTTATTAATAAATAGATGTTTAATCAACTAAAACGAAAAATGTTGAAATCATCTAATCCAACCCAAAATGTCAATCCAGTCATTCATGACATTTACCTACAATGCTAATTAGCACAGCACTAAAGCGAAAGAAGCTTATAACCTACGCCATATGTAGTACTAGGTACAATACTTATGTAATTGAACTCTGCCAGGATTCAAGTTTAGTTCCATGATCTACTCTTTGATCCTAGTCACTTCCTAATTACCTGTTCTATAGTATTGGCAAACACCCTTTTTGTTGTTTCGAATAAAACGGATAATGTCACTTGTATCAATCGAGAAGAATTTGGACACTTCACCAACATCTGCCCGAGAAGAGTTCTACATCACCTTGTCAAGAAAGACATTAGTAACTTTTAGGCTGTCTCAAAAACCTAGAAAACATTAAGTGCTCGTGTCAACCCCTGCCTCGATATCAGGCCTTGAACGTAAATATCTTTTTCATATGATTGTATCCATCACTTGTTGTGGTATTGAGTACATCCCTTGTGTATTCAATCTCTGCAGTTAATCTTTTGATTACGTATATTTCATTCCTCCCTAGTTGCCAAATCCAAAGAAAATCAAAAACCTTCTGTCTACTAAAGCAATTAAATGAATTAAATCATCAGGATCATCTTATAACCCTCTTGCCTCAACTTAATCCTTGAATCATCTCTATTCTGTTGTTCATCTATAGACAACTTGAGCAACACTTAATTTCGGCTAATCTCGTCAACTATTGTTGAACTATACAGATCAGCCGTTGTATTCAAATATCCTTCTGGATAATAACATTTAGTTCTTTCTAAATGAATCTAATAAGAATACATCTTTTCTTTCACCTCCAGTGTCCTAAACATACTAAATGCTATTCTTTAAATTTGATTAACCTTATTAACAACCCTAGTTATTCAATTAAAAGAGATGTGTAGAAAGTATTAGTATCTCTCATCTGCTTACCTAAAGCTCAAATAGAATTCTTCCCTATTCTCGCACGTCAACTTGGAATCGCAAGACGAAGATCCAGTAAAGCAATTGCAATGAAGACGACGCATTAACAAAACGACAAAGTCACCTCCGAGAAATAATTCCCCAATCTATCTCGTCCTCGAGAATTGTAATGTTCGTGGTATGCACCGTTTCCAAATCCGAGGTAATCTGGTGCCACGATATACTAGGCCATCTCGTATCGTCGAGAAGATAAGAGAAAAGACATATAAATTAGAGTTGTCATCCTAGCTCCAGTATTCATAATGTCTTCCAAATATCGCAAATATCGCGATTAAGGAAATGTTTTTGTCTTCCTTCTGAGCTCACCCAGCTAAATGAAATCGATTTATAATCTGATTCAACTTATCGAGAGCATCCGATTAAAATCCTAAAAGAAACAAAACGTCGCACTCGTAATAAATGCTGCAAGATGATCAAGACTCAGCGGAGCAATCATTCTGAAGAAGAAGCAACTCGGAAACGAGAAGATCGACTCAAGGAAAAGTTTCCGACTTCTTTTAGAAATACTTTTCCCTTAGACCCACCAAATCTCGGGGTCGAGATTTCTGTTAGGGGGGTAGATCTGTAACATCCCGAAAAATGCAATCAAGTAAAAATAAATATTTTAAATTTGAAAATATTTATTTCTGAATTTCTTGGGGTTATTGGTTTTATTCGAATTTCCCTTGGAATTTTGCATTTCATGGAAAATCAAATAAAGAGAATTAAAGAATGAAAAAGAGAAAAAGGAAAAAGATAAAAAGTAAAAATTTAGAAAATTGCCATGAGAACTCTGATCATTCAATTAAATTATTTTAGCCAGCAATTAAAATTTTATGCATAGAATAATGAAGAGATAAAATGGAAAGACAACATTTAAATCAAAATAATGTATTGTCAGAATTTTTATAAAATCCTTGAGCAATATCTTGAGCTGAAAATTTTACATAAGAACAAATAGCTCAAAATAATTTGAAAAACAAAGTTTGGAAAGTTATAAAAATATTTGAATTGTCTGATAATTCAAAATCAGAAATTGAAATCCTGTGCATTGTACAGTGTCAGAATTTTAGTAAATAATCTACGTTATTTCGATCTAAACTTTTACTGGAGATCATCAACTTCCAGAAGAAACTACGCAAAAGTATGAAAAATCTCTGACAAGGTTTAGCTGGTGGAGCAATGCAAGTTCAGTGCACTAAAGTTTCTTGCTCTCAACGCCATGCGGGTCCCAATTGCGACCACTCCAATTCTCTAGATCCTTCCATCGATGCCAGAGCAAACCCAAGTCGGTGCCTTAGGAGATCACGCCAAGTCCATGGCAGATTAATTGCACCTTGAAACCGCAATGGTAGTGCTCCCTCCCTCATTCCTCATTCCCCTCTTCCCCTTCACCTTCCTCTAGGCACAAGAAACATCCTCCCAAATCCGCCATAGTCGATGCTCTGCTGCTCGGAGGGCGAAGTGAAATCTGGCGATTTAATGGTCCTCCTTCCAATCCCTCCGAGCGAAGCATCCTCATAGGCCACCGATCCAAGCCCTCAAGAACATTTAGCCCTTCCATGCGGAATGTTGCCGCCGAGTGAGCACCTTCTTCCCCAAGTCCGGCCGCCATGGGTGAAGCTCTTCCACCCCATTCTCGCCCGAAAATAGGATCCTTGGCTTCCATTGATGCTTACATTTCTACCGATTTGAGCTCTAACGATCTTGCTTTCTTCTCTTGACTTCTCGCCATTTTTGCCTCGCCTCCTCATTGCTGACCGCCTCCGCCTCCTCCGTGAATCGACTCCACCTCCGAAGTTCGCCTCGCCGAGCTTGACCTCTGGTGCCATCGCATTTTGGGAGATCCACCGAGTGCCCTCGTCGCCGAGCCCTAACTGTGCTCTGTTTTTTTCTCTGTCTTGTTGGGGCTATCGTGTGAGGTAGAAGAAGACTAAGAGCCAAAAGGCGCTCTCTATGGGTAAAGCGTATTTCTATTATTTCATTGCATTTTCCAAATCGGAGAATATTTAATCCTGAATATATTCTACAATTTTAATCGAAATTAAATGGAACAAATCCTTGCATTCATCTAAAATCAAGAATAATTTAAATAGGTAAAAATATTTAATCTGCATAATCATTAGTTGGATTAAGATTTGATTAGTGTCCCATTATGGTCTTAAATTCAACTTTGTGAACAATGGGTCAAGAAATGATAATATAAATGTGTATATGATGCTAAGACCAAGATGAACTCAAATATACAAAAATATTCAATCTCTAAGTAACAGGATAATTAGTTAAATTTGAAATGAGAAGAACACACTATTATGATCATTATTGCTCATGTGAAAAATACAATTTATAAAATCAAATAGGAAATGATTATGTGCCTCTGGGGTTGTAATAAACCTAATCATGCACAAATATTTAATCTTAGAACCAAGTTTAATATAATTGCTTGATAATCATCATTTAATCTTGATATGGCTATTAGCAAAATAATAGCATGATAGCTCACAAAATGATAATGTAATTTGCAATAAGTTCCTGAAAGCAGTGAGGACATATGTATGTGAAAATAATTGGAATAAAGTTTAACTTGAATTCTTTTATCATAAAGAAATGTCAAATGTAACAATAATCAAATAGATAACCTATTGCAGTTAAAAGCAAAATAATGCAAAATCAACTTTAAAACATTTCTAGGATGATACTCTACTAATACCTGAAAAATGAATTAAAGATCTTATATAATGTAGTTGCAAACGTAAAATGAAGTTAGCCGATTTAGCGTATTCATCGTGATCATTTAGACTACTTCAGCAGTAGATAAAATAACTTATCTAAACACTAAAATATGTGAAACTAGTTTAGAAACATTGTACAAAGTTTATACTACCATATTCTGTAAAAAGAATCTTATTCCATTAAGGTTTGCATATTAATATTGTTAGCCCAAAACCCTTAAGTGCTAACCTGTTATTTCCTTTTGGCGATTCGAATAGCGTCAACTTAACAATGCCACTTAAGCATTTTCAACAATGAATATAATGTATCAGCCAAAGCCAAAAATTTATGGAATTAGCTTAGGATTGTTATACAAAGTATAAATCATCTTAGTATGAAGAAATGACCATATTTCATCATGTTTTACGTACAAATCCAAATAGCTTAAAACCCTTAATCGTTAATATGTCATTACTTTAGACGATATTGAATAGTGTAGTCTTTAAGTGTAGTATAAACCATTTTAGCGTTAAGTTTATAGTCTTGCCCAAAATCCTAAAACCTATGAAATTAGTTTAGTAGTGTTCTTTAAAGTGTAGTCTACCTGTTATGGAAAAATAATCTCAATTTGAAGTCAACCTATTAATCTTGTAGGTTAAATAACCCTAAATAATCATATTCATGAATTCGGTAGAAAGAACAATTGGTTTTTAAATTGTGAAAGTTGTTTGTAACAGAACCTTCCCAAATACCCCAAAAATGATCTTTAGGATTTAATCTGCAGCAATCTAAGAAAATATCCTTAATTTATCTTGCTTTGACTCTGAATCCTAATAAAGCAAAACCCTTAAGTAATAAGAATTGGCAGAACTCATATTATGGATATTAAAGTATAAAACTTGCAACTAATGATTAATTCTATTTAATCTAAACTATTTTGCGTCTTGAATTCGTAAAATAAGATTAATAAATTCATAAAGAGCAATCCCTGTTTCTTTATCAGAGTTTTATTTGTTCTTGCTATTTGTTTCTTTCGCTCTTATGGAAGTTTGGTATTTGCCTTATTTTCCGTTGTTCAACGAGTAGAACCCGCGTCTCTAGTCTCCGTCGCCATCGTCGTCAACCGCAAACCTCGTCTTCGTCGTAAGCGTCAATTAAGCAAGGCAAGCATCCTTTGACCATATTGATCCCAGTATTTTATATTCCTTTTGTGCATCAAATTGTTTTATGCATGCGATTACTTTATGTAAATTGCTATCTTGTGGATTTGGTAGTTATACCTGTTGCTTCGTGAATCTCCTTTGATGATTATGGAAATGTGAACCTTGTTAACCGTAGATTGAGGGTAGGCATTACTTAATGTCATCATGGGTATATACGTTCATTTTATTCATGCTTAGCCATGCTTTAGCATCAGCAATGTACATGATCAAATCAATATTTGTTTCTGAAAACATTGAAAATATTCTTTGTTGGTTTTGCGTATTTTGATTAAAACCCAAAATAAAACTATGCTTTGATGCGGCGATTATTGGCGATAGCGGATGTGCAATAAGGGTCTTGCACGTAGTGTAGGGTGGAGTATCGCCCGTGTCGGACTAAGGACCGAACATCGTGTTGTATGATCCAAGAAAATCCGTACAAACCACAAGGGTGAGGATGGGATAGACTTAGCCTATTAAATTGTTTAGACATGGCTTTGCTCATTGGTAGGCGGGAGCTCGCACTGGTTTTCCGGTCAGGTCTACCCTGACGGGGTATTCTGGACAGGTCTACTTGCTAATGTAACGGTGTACGGCTTGCCGTGTTTAGAAACGTTGTGTTGGGTGTGTGAAAGTGGATCCACGGTTTGGGTGTGTGTTTCTAGTTCTACAGCGGGGGTTAACGTCCCGGGCTGGTGTAAAGCCATGTCTAGGAATTTAATGGCTATGTATGGTCTTCTTGACGTCACACCTAAGGAAGTGTGTTAGGCAAAAGTTGATCATTCCTTGTGGGTACGGTTGTACACCTCTGCAGAGTTTAAATCTAATTAATTAGCCGTACCCTCGGTCATGGGTGTCTTGGTAAACTTGCACATGTTAAATGTTTTATTATTTCAAAAAGGGTTATTTTATAAGTTAGCTTACCCCCACAGATGACCCAATACTATACCATGTGTTGGCAAGTATTGGTATCAGCTGTTGTGCCATGTGTTGGCAAAGAACTGGATATATGCCGTGCGATGGCAATAATTGATTCATCGCTCACGTCATGGCGGACTGTGAGTGTTATTATGCTTTACTTATTTGTTATCAATCAAATGCTCTTGCAAATTCCGTTTGCAAATAACTTGTTTTACAATTCAACTTCGCTTTATGCAAATTAACTGTAGTAGCCTTTCCTTTGAAATGGCCTGCATGTATTATAGGTTTGCTCAAGTCTTGCTGAGTATGTAAAATACTCACCCTTGCCTAATTATATTGTAGGTGGTTTAGCGAGGCCTCGAGTCTCTTTTCCATCGTAAGTTCGGGATTTTTTGAAGCGATTTATTTTCTAAGGAGTTATGCAGTCGGTTACTGCGGGATCGGATGGGTAAACCGCAAGATATTGCTTCTTTTCATTGCTTTATTTCTCGAGTTGTAATATTTCTTTATATAATCGTTTCCGCTTAATTAATGTTTTGTATGGTTGTGATTTCCAATTGTTGTAAACATGTGAGTGCTAGCTACTGATCCAGGGAATAGCACAGTAATCACATGGAGGTTCTGTTCTTCAGAACGGGGTCTCACAGGGCTGTTCTTGAGCGGTAAGGGTTGAGGAACTAGTTTCCTTGTAAAATTCCTAAACCGAGTTATTCTTCTGCAAGTAAAAGATGCCGAAGGGTGGAAAGAGCCCTGAAGGTGAGGCAGATTCGTCTCTGGTTGGCGATGTTGAGGATCTGAAGAGAGAAGTAGTAAATCTACGTCTCCAGATGGGGGAAGAGTCTTATTCTGTCAAGGAACAGATGGAACAATTACAGAAGCATGTTTCAGGAAATTCCTCCAAAATGGAACAGGTTATGGAGAAGCTGGACTTCTTGTTGGAAAGATCTGGGCAAAAAGATAATCTGAGTACTATAGCAATGATGGCGAATGAAGCAGAGCAAATCGGGCAAAATGAAGTCAGAAACTCATTTTCTGGAGCAAATTATAAAGGCACACCAGGTAGTAGCCACTCTTTCGTTCCCCATCATTCTCGAAGTAATGGTATAAATGCAGTTCCTATTTGTTTACCGTTTAGTACCATGGGTTATCAAATTGTTTCTATGGGCCAGATGAGAGCCAATGTCAATACTGTAGTTGGAACTTTCGGAGTTAGTGTATATCCATCAGTGATGGCAAGTGGGACATTCGCACCCCAATATTTACCATCTAATCCACCTTTTGTCCCAGCTTATAGAGGTCCAAGTAATGTGTCGCAATCTCTGATGTTTGTTCCACAGAATAGACTGGAATGTCATTGGGATGGACAAGTACAGTATAATGAAGGAAGAAATCAGTATCAAAGTGGGTTTAGTAAAGGACCAAAGGTCGAGTTTCTGAAATTTAATGGGGATAATCCGGAGGCATGGATCAGAAAAGCTGAGAAGTGTTTTGAATTGGGAAGAACTCCAGAGTGGTAGAAGGTGTCAATTGCAAAAATATATCTCACAGGGAGAGCTGATCAGTGGTTGAACAGTAATCGCATTGACACCAGAGGAATGTCTTGGCCTCAATTTTGTGATCTGTTATACAGGAGATTTGCTGCAAAGACTAGAGTGGAGGTGATTGAAAACTTCAGAAACTTGGTGCAAGTGGGAAATATCGAAGCATACATTGACAAGTTTGAAGTAATGATGAATCTGGTTAAAAGGAATAATCCTAATTTAACTGAAGAATATTTTTTGGATTATTTCATATCAGGTTTGCGAAATTATATCAAGATTCCTCTGAAATCTCTCAGACCTAATTCTCTAGTGGAAGCATATTGTCATGCTAGGAATTATGAAGCAAGTTCTCAAACAAAGAGGTATACTCAATGGAATTCAGATACAAACAACATGCCAGTTCTTGCCAGTAAAGCTGATCCAAAAGGGGAAGAGATAGCACATAGAAAAGAAGGCACTGGAAAATATAATGTGAACAATGGTAACAAGTGGAATGGAGGAAAGTGTTACAGATGTCAGGAACCTTGGGTACCTGGCCATAGCAAAGTGTGTAAATTCCAAAAGCAACTACACTTGGTTACTATGGAAGATGAAGAGGAAGATGGTGGGGAAGGAGAATTTGTTACTCCGCCTGGCAGTCCAGCAGAACATCAGAAAAAAGATGGTGGTTGTGAACTATCAGTGCATGCTATCTCTGGAACGAGTTCAGAAGCTTACACATTTACATTGAAAATGCAAATTGGCAAGGTGCATGTTGTGGCTCTGATCGACAGTGGGAGTTCAGCAACTTTTATAACTCCTTCTGTTGCAGAAAAGGTTGGTTCTGAAATTAGTAGAGGATCTCCAATACAAGTGTTAGTAGCAAATGGCATGCAAATTCAGTGTAATTTCTGGTGCCGAAACTGCCAATATTGCATTCAGGGAGAGAAGTTTCAAGCTGATTTCAGAGTTTTGCAACTTAAAGGCTATGATGTGGTATTGGGTGCTGATTGGATCCAACAATACAGCCCGGTAAGTCTGAATTTCAAAACTAGAGAACTTATTATAACCAGAGAAGGGCAAAGGTCTGTTAAATTTGAAGATGAAACCGTTCCTGGAAAAAATTGTGTCATTAATGAAACCAAGTTAAAGAAGTTGTTGAGTAAAGGAGTGGTTGGAGCAGTGATGTATGCTAAGCTGGGCAAAAATCAAGACCAGAATATCCATTGTGAGATACCTGAAATTAGTGAGATTTTGGTCAGGTATTCAGATGTGTTCAAGGAACCGACTGAGTTACCTCCTGTTAGGGATTGCGATCACGCCATACCCTTGATTAAAGAATCACAGACAGTAAATGTGAGACCCTACAGGTTGCCCTATTACAAAAAGAATGCTGTGGAAGATCTTATTAAAGGTTTATTGTAAACAAAAGTAATCAGACCAAGTGTTAGCCCATTTTCATCTCCTGCTATTCTGGTTAAGAAGAAGGATGGGACTTGGAGGCTTTGTATTGACTACAGGCAGCTGAATTCAAACACTATCAAGAACAAATATCCCATTCCAGTTATTGAAGATCTTTTGGATGAATTGAATGGAGCTCAATACTTTTCAAAGATAGATCTTAGGTCTGGTTATCATCAGATCTGAATGAGAACTGAGGATATTTTCAAAACAGCATTTAGTACCCATACTGGACATTATGAGTATGTGGTCATGCCCTTCGGGCTGACAAATGCCCCGGCGACTTTCCAAGCACTGATGAACAAGTTGTTGGAGAAATTTCTTAGGAAAAGTGTGCTTGTTTTCTTTGATGACATATTGATATATAGCAAAACATTGGAAGATCATGTGGTACATTTGATTGAAGTGCTAGAAATACTTCGAAGAAACAAGCTGTTTGCAAAGAGAAGTAAATGTGTGTTTGGGCAAGAACAAGTTGAATACCTGGGACACATTATTAGTAAGGAGGGAGTGGCAACTAATCCTGAAAAGATACTAGCGGTGCAACAGTGGCCCATTCCAAAGAACATAACACAATTGAGGGGTTTTCTGGGTTTGGTTGGTTATTACTGCAGATTTATCAAGGGTTTTGGTATTATTTGCAGACCATTGTTCAATTCCTTAAAGAAAAATGCTTTCATGTGGGGTGAAGAACAACTCCAAGCTTTCAATGAGATCAAGAGTGCCCTTACTAATGCTCCAGTCCTTGCCCTACCAGATTTCTCTCAGCCTTTCGTTCTTGAAACAGACGCAAGTGGAAGTGGATTAGGGGCAGTGCTGATGCAAGGTAACAGACCTATAGCATATATGAGTAAACTCCTTGGACCAAAGGCTCAGGCTATGTCAGTCTATGATAAGGAAGCATTGGCAATTTTAGAAGCCTTACAAAAGTGGAAACACTATTTGGTAGGCTCAACATTAATCATTCGGACTGATCAACAGAGCCTGCGCTATCTTTCTGATCAGAAGTTGATTGATGGTTTACAGCACAAATTGTTAATCAAACTACTGGGGTATGAGTACAGAATTGAGTACAAGAGAGGAAGAGAAAACAAGGCTGCAAATGCATTGTCCAGAATACCTCACGAAGAATTGAATATGGCAATATCAGTTGCAGTTCCTGAGTGGATAAATGAGGTGATTCAGAACTACCTTGGAGATGAGCAATGTAAGGAGATAGAAACTAAATTGCGAATGGATATGGGGGGTTTACCTCCTTATATGTTGACTAATGGCATATTGAGATACAAAGGCAGAATTCTTGTGGGAAGTGGTTCAGACCTAAAGGTGAAGTTAATGGAATCTTTCCATAGTTCGGCTTTTGGTGGACATTCGGTAGAGAGACCAACATACAGAAGAATCAAACCATTGTTTTACTGGCCACAAATGAAGAAAATGATCTCTGAATTCATCAAGTCTTGTGCAGTCTGTCAAAAGAATAAATCCAAAAATGTGCCTTATCCTGGGCTGCTTCAGCCATTGCCAGTACCAGATATGGCGTGGACTCATGTTACTATGGATTTTGTGGAGGGGTTGCCAAAGTCTGAAGGTAAAGATGTGATCCTGGTAGTAGTTGACAGATTCACCAAGTACTCGCATTTCATTGCATTGAGTCATCCATATTCTGTACAAGAAGTATCAAAACTCTTCCTGGATAATGTGTACAAGTTACATGGGCTGCTAATGGTGATAATCACAGATCGAGATCGTATTTTTACTAGCTCCTTGTGGAAGGAATTATTCAATGCATTGGGAGTTAAAATTCGATTTAGCAGTGCCTATCACCCTCAAACTGACGGGCAAACAGAGAGAGTAAATCAATGCTTAGAAAATTATTTGGCTGCATGGCTTTTGCAAACCCCAAGAAATGGAATGCCTGGCTGACACAAGCGGAATGGTGGTATAATACTTCTTTTCATACTTCTTTGAATACTACTCCCTTTCAAGCACTGTATGGAATGCCACCTCCTTTAATCACTGAAAATGTTCTATTTGAACAAACTACTGAAGAGGTTACTGGAAGAATCAGAGACTGGCATACTGCCACACAAGTAATTAAAGATAACCTGGAAAGAGCAAGTGCTCGGATGAAATTCTTTGCTGATAATCACAGAACCGAAAGACAATTTGATGTTGCTGATATGGTTTATCTCTTCAACCTTACAGACACAATGCATTGGGATTGCATAAGAACCTTAAGCTGCATTCGAAATATTATGGGACATTCCTTATTATAGAAAAGATTGGTAATGTTGCTTACAAGCTCCTGCTACCTGAGGGATGCAAGATTCATCCAGTTTTCCACGTCAGCCAGTTAAAGAAGCATGTCGGGCCAAAAGCAATTCCTAGTAAAGAATTGCCGTTGATTGATTCTGAGGGAAACATACAAGCTGCAATCCTTGAAAGAAGAATGGTACCTCGCAACAATGCACCTGTGATTCAATGGAAGATTCTATGGTCTAACCTACCACCAGAAGCATCCACTTGGGAGGACGCCGATTTCATCTCCAAAGTGTTTCCGCGTTTTAATCCTTGAGGACAAGGATTTCAAAGGGGGAAGAATTGTCAGAACACTGAAGTAAATCCGAAATGAAGGCAGAGTCAAGAGTTCATATGGCGAACAGTGTTGATTGTTTATCACCTTTCCTGTTGATGCGATTGAGCGGCAGAGTGGCGTTATGAAGATCCAAGGGTTCTTATTAGCTAATGAAGTTTACTGTTGATCGAAAGGCTATAAAACAAAGTAGTAATTACAAACGATAGTAATTGTTGTCGGTAATGTAATTTCCTATTTTCCTTCGCGCGGTAACAGAGGAAACTTGCGGCTATAAAAAGCCTGGCTGTAACAGAATCAGATATGAATCATGATCTGAAGTTTCTTGAACTTTACTTTTCCCCAGTTCATATCTCATCTGTTCTTCAATCCATTTTGCTTTTCTTTGTATGATTTTGAATCTGTTTGTTGCTTGCGATTGGAAGTTTTTCTGTCGGATTTCCCAGGGTCTGACACCGCCGCCGATCGACCGCTTGGGCTGGCGCAAATGGAATCGCGAGGTGAGGGATTTTTGGGAGCCCTTGTTTTTGTAGTTGGCCCGGCTCGCGTGCGCGTTGCGGGGAACGGGACGAGGACAAAGGATGGGGCTCAAGTTTTGGCTACCCCCGTGCTGGCGTAAGCGCTGTGGGCCCGGCCCCACCAGCCCGAGGTAGATTGTGACTCCAGCTTGACTGGGACATCTAGCGGTCAGATAATCTTGGGAGTTGGGTTTGTTTTCTTGATGTGTACAAAGTGAACCCAAGGCTTTCTTTCACATTCACTTGTTTCCATCAGCCCAATTAATTAAATCTTGTTTACGTCATTCCTAAGTAGGTCCACACCGCTATGTTCCTTTGCACCCATCGGACTACACTGCACTATTTGGAGGATGCTACGTCTACTTGACTAGAGTTTGAGCGAGATACTCTTAACAAGTTAGGTGGTTGGTACGAATATTTGAGTGCCAACCCAAAATATTCCGAGGCAAGCACAAATGTTCGCCTCAAAAACAAAGCATCCAGCGTCATAATAGGATTGTTCGCCTCGAAAGACAGAACATATCAAGGTCTCAAAATACTATTCTGGGTCGAACACTTTGCCTGAGGATATCATTTTGAGACTAACTCATTGAAGCTTCCTCACAAAGACAGCCTCAGAATTCCTGCTTTCTTGCCGTCATGGGGCCAAATTTCCAATGAAAATAGATTCTTACATTCATACATTTGACCTTAACCAATACGAAGACAACAGTCCGTAGATGTTATAAAATATTTCTACCCCTCCTCCATTTTTTCCCACGCTGTCTTCTAGCTATTTCTTTGGTTGCCCATAAGAGATACATATATAGGCCTTTTTTATAGGTGCCAAATGCAGTGTTAAGTGTGGAGGTAGCAAAGTTTTCTACCAACAACCAGCTGTGGTGTACCATACTATTTTATTCATCTATACTGTGACTATTATTGTTCATAAAGCCATACTAGCCAGCTTGTGTGACACCCGCATGATCATGACACATTGTATGCACCATTTGAAGTGAACTATCTACAGTGTGTCGCTGCACTAGATAACATCTTGCTTAGCGATGAAAAGGCACTATTAAATTCCGCATGATCTCCAACCTTGTAATAAATCCGATTTCATTTGCTGGAGAGGTTATACCAAAATTCAAAATTATGTATAAGCCTGCAAGAAATCTTAGCAACACTGGGCCTGTTTGGTTCCCCGCCTAAGTGAGCTATAACTTAAGTTAGGCATGCCATACGTGGTTAGGTAGTTGTTTGCTTCTTTACCCAGCTGAGGCTCGCCACAAACCTTAGGCGCGGCACGGTTGAGTTGCTAGCATTTTTTTCACCAAATGTGAGGTGGTGAAAACCAGCGCCGCACTTGCCTCAGGTGCCACAAAGTGTCGGACCCGAGGTCATTTCGCAGTGTCGACTTGAATCTAGGGTTAGCACCGAATCGAGAGGAGATCGGGGAGGAGGGGCGACGCAAGGGCGGCAGCGGCGGTGGCCCACGCAAGGCGGCGCCGGCAGCAGGCCAGACAGGATCCAAGCCCCCAACGTTACAATCCCACCTCCTCCATCAATCTTTGCTGCTATCGGTTTTTCTCTTGGGGGATCGAACGGAGAGGTTTTGTACAGGTAATCAAATTTGGGGTGAGGCTTCCATCTTCAGAATCTTGATCTTCTGGTAGAGCCTGGTTGTGCTCATACAATGCAATGCGAGGCCATCTGAAGTCTCCCCTTCTCATCCGTATTTTTGTATACTTGAGAAGTCTTTTCGTTCCAAGTAGTAACTCCCAGTTATAGAGTAGCAGCAAGAACAAGAGTAGTGTAGTAGGGGGAGGAAGGCCATAGTATTACTTGGTGCTTGTGCAACAGCTTCTTGCACCGACGCTTTTTCCTGCATCAGGCCATTTGGTACCTGGAGCTACAGAGAGTGAGGGTAATACTCTTGCTAGATGCAATTAAGGAGTTGAAGGAGGCTGAGAAAGTGTATACTTGGCTCTGATTTGTGATTTTGTACTGTGCTGGTCGTGTTCGTGAGCGAATGTGTTTCAGGTTAGTGCCAGGGAAGTCTGGTGTGGTCGTTTCAGTTTGGATTGGAGTTAGGAAGATCTGTTCTTGTGTAGAGTATATTTCGCACAGACTCCGATTTAGGATGGGGGTGTATTTGTACAGGTTATGAATTATTCGATGCGTGCACAAATGGCTGTTTTTAGTACTTATTTTGAGATTGCCCAATTCAATTGGTGAGAAGTAGAGAAAATGATGGTTGTTTTCTTTATCCTTTCGGTATCTGTATTAAGCTGCTACGTTTGAAAAGAGGAGCATAGGGAGGGAGATTATTTCCTGGCATTTGGATAAATTGGGATAGTTTGTTCTTGTTATTTGTTCTATTCCTTTTTTGTGTTTCACAGTGTTGGATTGATTAATGGCATTGGCGATGGAGACCTTGTTGGCATGGCTATCCTCGCTGCGTGGCCTGGTACTCTGGTGGGTGCTTGTTCAGGGAAATATGAGAAAAGATGTTAGGGCCTAGAAAACCTAATTCTTGTTTGTTTAGGACAGGACACATCCATGGCAAAAAAATTGGATAACTTTAATTCTTTCATTTAAGTTTGGGAAAGGGTCGAAGCGATTTGGATTTGTCGTATTTATATATTTTCTTTCCCATTTCTTTCATCTGAGTCAGAATTTAGATGAACTTGCACAGGTCTTTTAGAATGAGATTTACTGTGTGTCTGCTTGCAATGGGTGAGCGCTTCAACATGCCATAAATATATAATATCTGGTTTCCATTAAGCAGTTACAAATATTTGCATCCCCAGGACATTTGATTCCTCTGTATATGATGTAGGGAATTCTCGAATAGGTCTTCCCCCTAGTGGATTTGCAAGGAATCCTTGAAGAAAGCATCGGTGAGGAACCCTAATCTAATGATCTTTCCATACTCAAGTTTGCAATGGTGTGCATGGCATGGCTCTGATATGATTGTACATTTTTTTATGTGTATATAGATGGGTGCAAAGAAACTATACATTCAGTACTATAATAACTATTGTAATTACTTGCGGATGGGAAGGGCTATTATCAACATTGCAATATGTGTTGCTCTATTTTGGTATAAACTTCAGTTAATTAGATCTGAGAAGAGACGTGTCACCTATGGTCCTATGTTGCCGAGAGACGTGTTGAGAGAAACACGTTTGAACCGTTTGTACAATGGCACTGAAGCTCATTGCCTTAGCGAGTTGCGCATGCGGAAATTTGTTTTCCATAGGTTGTGCTCTCATCTAAGAAATCGTGGCCTGCTCTTGGACACTTGAATGTCGAGATTGAAGAACAAGTTGCCATGTTCATGCATGTTGTTGGTCATAGATGGACTAATAGAACAACTGGTTTTGAGTTCAACCGCTCTGGGGAGACAGTCCATAGGTACTTCCATGCTGTCATGTATTATGTCGCGTGACATCATTGTCTTGAGAACCACAGAGACACATTCGAAGATAACAACTAGTCCAGGCAGATTTCACCCGTACTTCGAGGTAACATGACACCATAATATGCTAATGGCAATATATCGTTATGTGAATCTAAAAGAGAACTAACTGTATATCATGTGTTTTTTGATAGAAATGCATAGGAGCTTTGGATGGTACGCACATTCTAGCAATGGTTCCTATGCATATGCAGGATAGGTTTAGGGGTAGGAAACTCTATCCTGCACAAAATGTGCTAGCTGCTGTCATCGACTTTGACCTAAGGTTTACATATGTCTTAGCTGGATGGGAAGGATCAGCCCATGATTCCTATGTGCTCCAAGATGCACTATCCCGACCAACTGGCCTAAAAATCCCTGGAGGTACTATTACTACCTATTCGACACATGAAAAATAAGGTTTTCGTGCAGTCCAAAGCTAATTGTCATTCCCTAAACATGTAGGCCACTACTACCTATCTGATGCTGGTTATGCAACAAGGTCTGGTATCTTACCCCCATATCGTGGTGTTCGGTACCATCTTAAACAGTTTAAAGGAGCTCGAGAGCACGAGACCCCTAAAGAATTGTGCAACCACCGTCATTCTTCCCTTAGAACTACTATTGAAAGGGCATTTGGTACCTTTGAAGAATAGGTTTAAGATCTCAACATCTCAGCCCTTTTTCCCTTTGAAAACCCAAGTGAAGATAGTGATTGCTTGTTGTACAGTGCACAACTTCATAATTGATGACGGCCCTGATGAATATGTGTATGATGACCTCAGTTGGTACCAAAATCTTCCAAGAAGCAAACGTACCCATGTGGACTTGCAAAAAGACAACCAAATATGGGCTAGCAAAAGGGATGACCAAGCACAAAAAATGTGGGATGATAAATTAGCTGACTTATGACTTGTACTTGTCATGCCCATGATTTTTATCTGTTGTATTTGAAGTTCATGGTCACTGCACCTAATAGTTATTTGTGAGAGTATTCTTATATGTTGTGGGTTCTATATATGTATGGCATGGAATTTTTTCCCATATTATTTGAGTGCTGAAATTTATTCCCATATTATTGAATGATGAAATATATTCCCATATTATTGAGTGATGAAATTAATTTTCCTGTGTTATACATCTATGCCATTAGTGCTGGAATTGTTTGCATTTGTTATGGTCAGATATGGGTAAAGGAAAGGAGAAGGTTGATATTGATGAGCCTTCTAGGGAAAGGACCATTTCATGGGATGATGGCCAAACCAAGTTTATGCTTGATTGGTTCATTGAGTTTTCAAAGGACCAACATGCTGGCCTCAAGATTAAAAAGCAACATCACTTGGCGTGTGCTTCTGCATTGAACGAGAAATTCGGTATGGGGGTCACTAGTGCACAGGTTAATCGTCATTTTAGGCACTATAAGGAAAATTGGAAGTATGTTGCTATTGCTTTAAGCAAGAGTGGCAATGCATTTGACCCTACTAGATGCTTACTGACAATATCTGAATCGGAGAAGGCTACATTGACTGTATGTTACATATTCGTGCACATATTTATTTCACCGTACAGTTGCATTATGGAAACATCTTGATTTGTACTCCTTTCTTGATTTCCAGGATAGGGCTAGGTGGCTCCTTTGTAAACCCATAAAGTTTTTCCATGAGATGCAGGAGTTGTTCATGGGCACCAATGTCGATGGATCTTTAGCTATGGATACATCGTCTTGCATGCTTCCAAACCCTGAGTCTGATGATGATATGCGTGGATACGACGATATGTCCTCACATGCTGAATTTGTGGATTGTGGAGCTGATGATTCAGACACTTTGCCATCTCCATTAGGTGCTACAACTAGCAATTCACCTGGTGTGCAGAATACCTCACCAATAGACGGCGTGAAGCGAAAGAGGCTCGGGAAGTCACCAGCTAAGAGGCAACCAAAGCCAAAGAGTCGCATGTCCAAGACAGCCGATGATATCAGTGAGACTTTGAAGGCATTGCAGGAATCCCAGGTAAGAACAGCACCTCCACCACCCCCACCACTTACTGACCCACATGCTCCATTGTGGGAGAGGATTGAAGGCATGACGATACCAACGGACGACAAGCTTATGGTAGGTATGCACCTCTCACGCAATGAGAATAAAGGATTGCGTGGTTTCTTATGTAGTGCAAGTGACAAGACCTTAGAAACCTAGGTCTTCAAATTCTTGAGTAGTGATGGTAATATGTAAGACATGCTATGTTATGACCTTTTGGGTGTAGATGGTCTATGCGTGATGGAGCTAGTTGATTCTGTTGAACTGCCCTAGTATGAAGCATGAGATTGCAGAATATGTTGCTCTTTGTGATGTCTGCCAGAAGGTCAAAGCCGAGCATCAGAGACCAGCAAGATTGCTTCAGCCATTGAAGATTCCAGAGTGGAAATGGGAAGAAATTGGTATAGATTTTATTACCGGACTTCCTAAGACCCAAGCAGGTTATGATTCGATCTGGGTAATAGTGGATTGATTGACTAAAGTAGCTCACTTCATTCCAGTCAAGACTACCTACACCGGAGATAAATTGGCAGAATTATATATGTCAAGAATTGTCAGTCTTCATGGAGTGCCTAAGAAGATTGTCTCCGATAGAGGAACCCAGTTTACTTCTCGTTTTTTGGCAGAGTTTGCATGAAGCGATGGGAACTCATCTTAGGTTCAGTACTGCTTATCACCCTCAAACCGATGGATAGATGGAGCGAGTGAATCAGATTCTTGAGGATATGTTAAGAGCTTGTACCTTGACCTATGGTGGTAAGTGGGACAAGTGTTTGCCCTATGCAGAGTTTTCTTACAATAACAGTTATCAGGCCAGTCTGCAAATGTCTCCTTTCGAAGCCTTATACGGAAGAAAGTGCAGAACCCCTCTCAATTGGAAGGAGACTGGAGAAAGACAGTTATTTGGTCCTGCCATACTGCAAGAAGCTGAAGAGCAAGTGCAGTTAATTCGAGACAAGTTAAAGATAGCTCAAAGTAGATAGAAGAGTTATGCGAGATAATAAATCGCCGAGATTTGAGTTTCGAGCCCAATGATTATGTGTATCTTAGAGTCACCCCTCTCAAAGGAGTTAAGAGATTTCAAGTAAAAGGAAAGCTTACCCCTAGATATGTTGGACCGTTCAAAGTCTTGGAAAGAAGAGGAGAAGTTGCTTACAAGCTCAAGTTGCCTCAGTCTTTCGCTGGAATCCATGATGTGTTCCACATGTCACAATTGAAGAAATATTTACGAGTGCCAGAAGAACAAATGCCGTTGGAAGCCATCGATTTGCAAGAGGATCTCACCTACAAGGAGCAGGCAGTGAAGATTTTGGATGTTGCAGAGCACATCACGAGAAGCAAGATCATCCGTTTCTGCAAGGTCCAGTGGAGCAACCATTCTGAAGAGGAAGCAACTTGGGAGCGAGAAGAGGATCTGAAGTCCGAGTTTCCCCACCTATTCTCTAGCCAGTCCGAATCTCGGGGTCGAGATTCCATTTAAGGGGGGGAGGTTTGTAACATCCCCAAATTCGGGTTTCTGCTAAAAGTTAATATAAAATAATTAATTTCAAAATTTGGTTTTTTCTCGGTGTTCTAATTAACCTGGCATACATTTCCTTCCTAAATTAAAGTTCAATCCTTGACCGTCCGAAAAAGTCGGAATTCGGAATTTCGGTTCTTACCCAAAATTTCACCTACGTTCCAAGATGCTCCAAAAATCCCGAAATCTATTGCATTAGGTTCCAAATATTCCAAAATATTTTAGGAATTTTCTCAAGATTTTTTGGAATCTTTTTGCTATTTTATCTCTCGCGGTTTTCGTCAAAATCAGTATATTCGTTCCGGAATAATCTAAATTATAAAATTCATCAAAATTTAGTGAAACTAATTTTATTGGGTTCCAAATAATCTCTAGTATTTTTAGGAATTTTTCCAAGATTTTTAGATCATTTTTGCTATTTTATTCCTCGCGCTTTTGTCCCTTCATTTCTTCCAACCAATGAGAAAGCGACACGTGGCAGATACTGTTCATGCTTCTTCCACTTCCAGCCAGCCACTTCCAGAGAACGCGTTTCTTTTTCTGTCCATGGCTTTCCAAATTCAAATCATCATAACTTCTCATTTCCTCCACCAAATCATGCGTGGCTGGATCCATTGCGAAGAGGGAGACGAGAAGAACCCATTTCCCATGACCATTCATCCTTTAACCAGTCGGAATTGGATTAATTGAGTAGAAACCGAAATGCACTCAAACATCAATAACTCAGCCGTTTCTCCACGAAACGATGAGTTTCCACTTCTCAAATCATCATCCCGGTGTCCTCTATCCCGTGCTCACCTTGCCCTGCTGATTTCGTGCCGTTTCCCATCCCAAAACTCGAGAAAACCCGACGCCCGGCGCACTCCAAAGACACCGGCGAGCCATCTCTTGCTCCGGTGAGTTTCTAGACAAACCAACCACGTCACTTTGTGCCCCTTGCTTCCGTGATCACAACCATTCAATCGGATTTGATTTTCATTGCAGTTTGACCCCGAATTTCAAGTTTGTTCATCGTCGGCCGTCGCTCCGTTCGTCGTCGATTTCTTCCGTTTGGGTACGATTCAATTCAAGTCCTTGCACCCGTAGACTCCCCTCGATGCTAGCTATCCGGTGCTCACTTTAGTTTCAAGAAATATCGCTTTTTCATATGTTTTGGTCGTCATGCCACCTGGGTCGTTTTTAGCGTCGCCGGACTCGTCGCTCCGGGCCTCCTCGCCGCCGGCCACCGTGGGCTTGACCTTTGGCCACCCTCGCCGCACCCTATCTTGGCTCCGGCCGCCGCTCCTCTGACCCCGGCCGCCACCGCGCCGCCGTTCCTTGTGCTGCGCCACGCCACAGCCATGAGCCTCCCTATTTGGTGCGGCCGTCGCCTCCCAGCGCATACAGCGCGCCACTGCCAGCGCCGCCGTGCGCCCTGCCGGCCGGCGAGCTCCCCCTCCGGCGAGTCCTTTTCCCAGTCGGCTGGTTCCACCGTTGCTGCTCTCTGTTCTTTCTTCTGTACAGAACAAACGGAGAACGAAGCACTGTAGCTCGTGATGCTACAGTGCAATTTCTCAATTTCGTGATTTTATTTCTTGTCAAACTTCCTTTGCCCCGTTCTTCTCCATCCGAACTCGGAATCGAGTTATTCAAATTGCTAAATTCATCTAAATTCATCCTCTATCTGCCAGTATTTTTATTATAATTTTTAGTTTCTATTTATTTTATTTTATTCTTTTTGTGCTTCGTTTTGCGCGAGTCGAAGAAGCGGCCGTAGTCGCCGACGAAGGAGAAGATCTCCACTGCAGCGCATCGCGTTTCGTCGACGAAGGCAAGTCGTAGTCCTTGACCATGTTGTACCCATGTTGCAAAAAGTATTTCTGTTTCATACAATTGCATGCTATTTGTTTACAAGTGCTATTTACTGGGTTAGCTAAACATCTATTTGTCACTATACCTCCTTGATTAATTGAGATGCCATGTATACATTGTCACCCTAGGTTGGGTTATTTACTAGTTGGACATAATTGTAGTACCAACATTGGGTTAACGTAGCTATGCTTAGACACCTTAGTAAATGCGTTGGGATTCATATCACTGTGAACTAATGTTAATCTTGACCTAATGAGATATTGAATTGTGGTCATTGACCCTTTGTTGTAAAACTTGTTGTACCATGGCGGGGATGCCATTGGTCTTGGTTGAACAAAATGTTTTCCCTCGGGCAAGTGATCGTGCGATAAAGGGGTCTTGTCTAGCACATTGGGATGTGGTTGTCTTGCTTGAGATAATTTAAGGACTTAATCTTGTGCGCCATTGAACTGGGCCTAACCATGCAACCACAAGTCTGGTATGGGACAGACGTAGCTGATTAATTTGCATTGTTTACTCTTGAGTACTGCCAATTGGATGTGTGGGTTCCGGGATGGACGGATAGATTCACATGGCTCAAGAAGGGGGCTCGAGGGGCGAATCCTTAGAGGGTTGTACTGAGTTTAGTCGTGCATTGTAAAGCCTTTGTCATGATATCTCTGCGACACACCAAAGGAAGTGTGTTAATATCGACTGCACTAAGAGATATTCATGTCTTGTGGGTAAAGCTGTACAACCTCTGCGAGTGTAAAACTATTGAATAGCCGTGTCATGGTCATGGACAAGCCCGAATTTCACACGGGTATAGAGTGTTTATTGAAATGTGGAATTGTTGGAATGGGAGCAGGGGAGTTCCTTTGTTGTTACGTTGTCTAAAACTATCTTTGTTGAATTGTGTGGTTGACACTTGTTTCAAATGATATAGGGTGATGCCTCGTCATTACATTCATGTTGTCTACCGTTGATTTACGATTAATTATTATTGTTTTTATCAATCGCCTTCAATCTAATTATTGTATTTAAATTCAAGTTATTGCTTTACGCAAATGAACCCTATGACTATCCTTTGACAAGCCGTGCATGAATATGTTGCATCATTTCCCTACGGCTTGTTGAGTACGTTTTGTACTCACGGCTTTATGCCCATGTTGTTCAGTTGCTGAGGAAGATGTAACACCCCGACGCCACCGCACCACGGATGCTACCAAAATCCTAATTCACTAACGACACCCCTCGGACCCACACATGTCCAAAGGGTTACCAACACACGCTAAATCTCCACAACAAGATTAAATGAACTAAGGATTACCGAAGAAGGCATAAAAACCTAACACCTATATGAACTTGACTGCAATCAAAAACTAAACTCTAAAACCGGCTTAAAGCTAAGTCACCGAAATTTACAAAATTTCAGCATGACCTCTCTAGAAACTAGGACATCCACTCAGCAGATAGAAAACATTGCAGATAATATGATATCATTCTAGAAGGTTCTTAGTTAACCAATCACACATCCAATAGACAGTAATAAACTCCACCACGACGATCAGCACATTACAACCTTATTAATTACAGCCAGACTTTACAAGTTAATTTAAATGAGGTGGTAGTGACTAAAGTCGTGTACGTGCTACTACTCCCATCCCAACGAGCCAACTCCAAGGTACCTAAAACAGGAAACAAACAAGCGTGAGTCTAGGACTCAGCAAAGTGCAACAAGTAGAAAAGTAAGGAATTCGACTCAAGTACAACTACTTCAAGACTTAAAGCAACAGTTCCTTTAATTGACATCCGTAATAAAAGAAGCAGTTTGAATTTAAATAAATCCAAAATGTAGGAACACAATTTCTTCACTATTAAACATAACCAGTACTTAATTAAAATCATCCAGTAAAAAGAAGCAGTAGCTAGTCCCACATACCACCTTCAACTCGGAAACATAACTAAACAATTACTCATGCCTCAATAACATTCCAGGATGAGTCCACGACTCAATCCTCAATCTGTCAATTCCATTCTCATCAATTAACATTTATCAATTACAACACATAGCTGAGTGCAATGCTTTTATGCATTCATGCTCAAAATGCAACCTTTGTAGCATATACCGGTATAGCTGAGTGCCCACCCGTCGGTGTGCACCCTCAATCCCAACCATCCCGTGGCGGGGCCTACTCTTACTGACTCGCTCCCATCCGTGGATGGGACTACGAGGTAGGGCTTTCGTGTTCACTACGTGTGAACACAGAGGCCCGCATCGACATGGGTCGCCTCTTCCTTTTTATGAATGCATATCATGAATGCAAGGATGCAACATAAAAACTCATATTTCAAAGATGCAGCATAGATACTCACTTTGTCATTCGCCATAACTCCAACTTACCAGAGGGTCAGGGGCGACACGCCTCCTTCCTTTATCAATGTTGGAATGGCTCCCAGCCGAATTCAATTAATGCAACAATTATAATAATTTGACCTTTTCACCAACATTAGCAACTTCATAATATAATCTATTTCTTAGATATACTCATAATCACGTATATATATATCATGTACGTAACCATCGGCCACTACGTACGCTAAAAAGCAAACAAACCAGTAAACCTCTCAACCACGATCGCGGAGATGCACTTGCCTTTAACCTCGGTGAGGAATCGACGGCCCATTGCGGCGCTAGAAACCACCAACCCTAAGGAGCAGCAACCCAAGATAGGACAAGGCACAATTGTCACAATCACAACTTAACAGAAGTTAAAGGTGCATGGTTAAACAAGAGTATATTAACACACTCCTCAATATGGGACTTATACATTTCAAGATTAACTATGGCATTAATAACTATAGGTCCTTCACCATTTTAAGCATAAACACATGCTTACCTTGGATGAAAACACAAGTTCAGAACATATGAGAAATCACAGCAAAACCGTGCATTAATGCAATCAGGAGCAACCTAAACAATAAAAGAACACATTAACACATTTCTCAATCTGGGATCTCGTGCTCAAGAAAATGATTAAGCCGTACACAGCTCTAGCTCATTCTCTATTTAGACACACACCTTTCACAAAACAAGCATGCATAAATATTTAGCCAAGACAAATGAAGCATGCATTTAACCTATTAACACAGAGCAGTGATGTCCAATCCGAACAAGTGCAGATTCAATTACCCAACACGTATATAGGTTGTGACGAGGGCTGGGTGCTCCTTGACCGGCCGGCGCGCGGTCAGCGGATCCCCCAAGCTCGGAAGGCCCCGACCGCGACCTGGGTGCATACTGAGGCGCTCGACCTAGAGCGCTGTGGACCCGAGCTCGACCCCGCTCGACCTCGAGCTCGGGCGGGATCTCGTTCGAAGCCTTGGTCCACCCTGGGATTTCGGATCTAGCATTTGGCCGCAGATTACGAGAGCGGGTCGTGGGGATGACTTCGAGTCTTGCGGCAAGACCGGGCGATTGCCGACCCTCGATGTGCATGAAGGCCCCTTCCCGGGGATATCTCCCGACCGTTGCGTGCGGAGGGAGTATAAAGACCAAGGACGCGCAAGCTCCGAGGACAACGAAGACAACCCAGTATACACAGCAGCTCGAGCTAGGAATCGCCATTACTGTCTTGGGTTGTAAACACCTTCCTGTACACCGATATAACGAGAATCACCGCCGCAAGGCGATTGGAGTAGAGCTATTACCTTCACAGGGGCTCGAACCAGTATAAACCCTTGTCTCGTGCTCGTTGTCGTCTTGCTCCGACCATCATCACGACTGTTTTCTTCCTCCGTTTGAGCGAAACACAGCTCGGGTCCCATAATACTCTGACCCCCACCTCACTTTTTGCGGTTGGCGATCCCGATCGTCGACAGCTGGCGCCCACCGTGGGGCCCGATTGTTTCGCTCTTTCGCAGGAACGACACCAGGATCCCAGGAGCATGGCGCCCTTCATCGATGGATTTTCCTCGGGCACGGACTCCGACTCTGTGTCCCTATTCACGCCTTCGCCGCCGCCGCTCGAGCAGAACGTTCTGGTGGCGGACGGTCAAGGCGCCGAGGAGGATGCGGATGACCGTGATCCGCAGACCCAAAGGCGCTTCGCCGGATGGTGCGAGTTGCCATCAACAAGCCATAACCGCTCTCCGGCGGGAGGCCCAGAGAAAGGCCAAGACGTCTTCGAGCGCCCGAGCTCCCTCCTCTACGAGGCGCCTCCGCTATCGCTTCGGGTCATGGCTGACCCCAATAGGGCGAGGTCGGAGCTCTTTGGCAGCACCTCCGCAGCACCAAAGTCAACACTCGGGGACCCGCTCCCAGAGAAGTAATGGTAACACGTCGTGCCATCACCCGCGTCGGATGCCTCCCGCGCAGGAGGTAGCCCCCGGGCAACGGGCTCGGGACGAGGCTTTGACATAGACGCGCCGGCGTCCCACGGGCACCACACCGGCGAGGAGCAGGCTGAGCGAGCCACTCCGAAGTCGTGGCGGCGGGGCTGCGGATCTCTCCGGGGCGTTCCACCCAGCGCCATAGGGTCGGGACGCTGCGTTACCAACGGTGATTCCGTGCGGCACCACAGTCGCTCTCGCCGGAGGTCGGACGCCGAGCCACCTCGACTCCAAGTCGGCGGCGGCGAGGATCTTGTCGGCGATGACCACGACCGGCGTGCTGTCCGCCTCTGGTGCATGGTGTACTCAAGCGACCTTCGTCGCAGACGATGGCGGCTCGGTTCAAGCCGCGTTGATCGGCGTTCGACGGGACCAAGAACCGGGACGAGTTCTGTCCATCTACTCGACCGCTATCTGGCGGCGGGGACGAGCTTCGTGATGGCAAACTACCTTCCGATCGTCCTAGACGGGGCGCGAGGACTGGCTTTTAACGTAAGCTTTGGCTCCTTGGTCGTGGCGCCAAATCAGAATGCCCTTCGCTCCAACTTCCAAAGTTATTCTGGCGGGGAGGAGAAGGACTGGATCGTGTCATCGGGGCAAAACGAGCCGCTCTGGCGACTTTGTGCGGCGATTCATCCGCACGAGGAACTGATCCGAGCATTTCCGGCGAGGCCGTCATCAAGGCCTTCAATTTGGTCGTGATCGGCGCCTCCGAGGACACGGAGATCACATCGAGGCTCGGCGTCAACAAACTTTTTCGCATGGCGGAAGCGTCTACGCGGACGCGACGACGCCGTCCATTGAAACGCGACTCGACCAAGGCAAGCTTGGTCTAAACCAAGCAGTGGCCCTTCCAACTCGGGCGCCGACCACGCACCGCCTCCAAGAAGGAAGCCGCGATCGTAGGGCGGCGGAGGTCTACGCGGTGATCGTTTGGCGGATGGTCGTGCGAGGTCCTCGAGGTCGAGGTCAAGCTCGGGAGGACTCTAAGCCTCGCCAAGGTCGACCTCGACCTCACCAGCGAAGAACCGGCCCAGCAGAGGGCTAACGATCCGGACCCGTGCGGACCGATGCTTTCGGCCGCAGGGGCCGAGGGCGAGGATATGACGAAGCAAAGTTTCGCCTATTCCACAGGCGGCCGGCCACGACCTGCGAACTGCAGGCATGGCGAATAAAGCGGGCGCTTTCCATGATGGGCGGGGAGATGCTGTGCTCGAAGGATGACGACCACCGGCCGGGTGAATGCTGAAGACGAACACGACGACCTCGATTTGGAGTTCGGCAAAGGCGGCGCGGATCGATGTCATCTTCGGTGGCTCGTCGGCCTACCAAACCAGCGCGAGTCAAGGCCGCCGCCATGACCATCTACTGTGTCGTTGGGAAGCCCATCGGCGACCACCGCAAGTGGTGGGGCCACCATCACCTTCTCTCGAGGGCGCTCTTCGGTATGGCCCGAGACACGAAGACCGCCTTGGTCGTGACCCGACCATCGGCAACACATGATCGGTCGCGTCATGGTCGACGGCGGCAACTCTCTTAACTTGCTGCAGGCAGGGGCGCTCGACCGGATGCAGATTCCCCAGTCGAAGGTCAAGAACGTCGCCATTCCCTTCTTCGGGATCGTGCCCAGGAGCTCGACCATTCCCCTAGGGCAAGTAGTCTTGCCCGTCACCTTCGGCGACTCGGACAACTTCCGCACCGAGCTGGTCACCTTCGAGGTGGTCGAGGGCGACCTCCCGAACAACGCCATCCTCGGGCGGCCCGCCTTGGTCAAGTTCATGGCCGCCAACCACTATGGCCACCGATGCATGAAGTCGCTCGCCCCAGCGGCATCATTACCGCAGGGCGTCTGCGGCGGCGCATGGATGCAGACCAAGGCCTTGGCTCTTGCGGTATCTTTGCCCAGTAGCGGTCCGGGGCGGCGACAAAAACGCCCGCCGGAAGCGGCAATCCAGCCAGTGGGGCAGCGAAGGCCGTGCCGCTCGATGAGTGTGATCCGACCAGGTGCGTCCACGTCTCGGCCGGGCTGAGTTCCAAATAGAAACTCGAGCTCGTCACCTTCCTTCGCGCTAACAAAGGTATATTTGCTTGGGAGCCCGCGGACATGCCTGGCGTCCCGAGGGAGGTGATTGAGCACAAATTGCAGGTGGGATCCAGCCCGACCACATGCGCCAGAAGTCGGTCGCTTCTCCCGGAGAAGGTCGCGATCATCAAGGAGAACCTTGACAAGCTTTTGAAGGCTGGGTTCATCCGGGAGATTGATTACTCTGAGTGGCTGGCCAACTCGGTCATCGTTCAGAAGAAAGGCGGAAAGTGGAGAATGTGCGTCGACTATACGGGGTTGAACTCGGCTTGCCCGAAGAACAACTTCCCGCTTCCGCGCATCGACCAGATCGTCGACTCCACCGCAAATGCCAGGATGTTGAGCTTTCTGGACGCTTACTCGGGATACCACCAAATCAAGCTGGCGGTCGACGACGAGAGCAAGACAGCCTTCATCACGCCATTTGGCACCTTTTGCTACACGACCATGTCATTTGGTCTGCGCAATGCGAGGGCCACTTTTCAGCGTCTGATGACCAGGACGTTCGAGCCGCAGATCGGGCGGAACCTCGAGGTCTACGTGGACGATATTATAGTCAAAAGCCTCTCTGAAGGCAACCACGTTCGTGACCTCGAGGAAACCTTCGCTAACCTGAACAGGCACAATATCAAACTCAACCCTGAAAAGTGCGTGTTCGGCGCGGCGTCCGGTAAGGTGCTCGGCTACATGATCGGGGACTCGGGGGTTGGTCCAAACCCAGAGAAGATCGAGGTGATCGAGAAGATGGCGCCCCCGACCTCGATCAAACAGGTGCAAAGCCTCACCGGCCGCATGGCCGCCCTCAGCAGGTTCATTTCGAGGCTTGGCGAGCGTGGGCTCCCATTCTTTCGGACCTGCGCAAGCACGGGCTTTGAGTGGACTCAGAGGCTTGGCGGTCCTTTGATGACTGAAGGTATATCTGTCGTCCCCACCTCTCCTTATAACGCCGCAACTTTGGTGAGAAGTTCTTTGCTCTATGCGGCCACCGCCCACATTGTCTGCCATTGTATCTGTGGCGGGCGGGGTCTCAAAGAAGACCCAATCTATTACATCACGAGGTCTTGCACGGCAGAAGAGCGCTACCCGCAGTCTGAAGGCTGTTGTATGCTCTCCTCATGGCCAGCGGAAGCTCGGCACTATTTTCAGCGCACTCGTGGTTGTCCCAAGCAACTTCCCACTCGGGGACATCCTGAGGATCCCGGAGGGTGGCAGAGCGAATCGCCAAATGGGCCATGGAGTGGCGGCGTTCGACGTCGTGTCGTGGCACGCCACGACCATAAAGTCGCAAGTGCTCGCCGACCGTGGTCGGCGAGCGTCGCAGCCCGCTCCCGAGCTTCAAGACGAAGAGGAGAAGCCCTGGGTCATGTTCTTCGACGGCTCGAGGTCCTTCAAGCGCTCGGGGGCTGGGATCCTTATCCTCACCCCGCGCGGCGATAAGTTGAGGTACGTAATTCGTTTTGGCTTCCCAGCGACCAACAATGTGGCGGAGTACGAAGCCCTCCTGGCCGGCTTACGAGCTTGCAAGGCTTTGGGTGTGCGCCGCCTAGTCGTGAAGGGCGACTCCCAGCTCGTCATCAACCAGTTCAACAAGGACTACCAGTGCTCGGGGGACTCGATGGCAAAGTACCTCGCCGAGGTGCGCAAGATGGAGAAGTGGTTCCAGAACTTGGAGATCAAGCACATCCCCAGGAGAGACAACTCCAGTGCGGACTTCCTCTCCAAGCTCGGCTCCTCCGACGACGATATCCCACCCGATGTCATATCGGAACCTTTGGCGGCCCGTCGATCTCCGACCAAGAGGTCGTGGTTTCGGCGTGGTCGGGGTATCCCTCATGGGCGAGGCAATCCACAATTTCTGGCCGGGGTGACATGCCACCCGACCCTACCGAGAGGAGCGGATCAGCGCCGGCGAGTCTATACACGCCATCGAAGGAAAGCTCTCTGAGCGAAATGTTTAGGCATCTTGACGCGGTGCATCTCCGCGGAGGAGGGTAAGTACCTCCTACATGACATTCACGCAGGCCTCTGTGGGGCGCACTCTTCGTACAGGACAATGGTCGGCAAGGCCTTTCGCATGGGGTACTATTGGTCTTCGGCGCTTCAGGATGCTCGGGATATCGTCCGCACCTGCCGAGCATGCTAGTTCCACGCCCGGAAGTCGCATCAGCCTGCCTACGCGCTCCAGACCATCCCGCTAGCCTGGCCCTTCTCGACATGGGGGCTGGACCTCCTCGGCCCTTTTCCTCAAGCAACCGGGGAAGAAGTTCTTGTTAAATCATTGTCGACACCTTCACCAAGTGGATAGAGGCGAACCGGTCTCGACCATAAGCGCCTTTCGCAGCGTGATTCGTTTCTTCCGCTTGTTCGTGGTCACTGTGCACGGGTTCCATGCAAACTTATCACCGACAATGGTACCCGGTTTACGATGAATTGTTCGGGGAGTTTTGCGAGGAACTCGGCATCAAAATATGCTTCGCCGGTGGCTCACCCCGAGCAATAGAGCGGTGAGCGTGCCAGCCGCAAATTGTCGAGCGGAAAGAAACGAGTTGCAGATGAGCTCGACCGACACGGCAAGGCACAGGTGGGCGAACTCCCCACCGTCCTATGGTCTATTCGTACCACGACAAGCCGAGCCACAGGTCCATGCCCTTCGGCTCGTGTTGATGCGAAGTCGCCCCGCCTCCCGAGGTCACTTGTGCTCTGCCAGGTCGGCTTTGGTCGACCAAGTCGACTTCGAGCATGAACGGCCTCGACCTCACCCTCGCAGAAGAAGTAAGATGCCGCATCGCTACGATCAACGCACTACCGCAAGCTCTTCGCAGACATGCGTCTCGGTCGATGACGACCTAGGAAGCTCCTTGTTGGGGACCTAGCCCCGAGGCGGATTGAGCTCGCCCGGCACCAACAAGTTATCCCCGATGGGAGGGCCCCTATAGAGTTGTTTCAGCAGATCGCATGGGGCTTACTGCTAGCGATGCCCGATGGCGAGAGCTCTCTAGCTCGTGGAACATAGATCAGCTTCGGAAGTTTTATGTGTAACCTCTATGCCTCACATTTCAATAAAAGCTGGTCTTTCATTTTTGCCCTTTTATATTTTCTCCCACTTGTGTTGCTCCTTTTCTTTTTCGGCGGCTCCTTCTTTTTTCACGACCTTCGTGCACAGCGCATTCGCTCCTAGTCTAAGTGACGCGGGTTTTTACGTTCACCCCCAGCGGACGAGCTAAACGTAAGCCGAAACTCTTTGCAATCTAGCTCTCCCCTGTGCCCGGGCTCGAGCCAAGAACCTCGTCGCTTTGACAGTCGAGCAATGCGCATGGTTGCAAGGGCCGTACGAGCACTAACCTACTTAACGATGTTCGCTTCGTGTCCTCCTACCTTGCGAATTGTTCCTCAACTTTGCAGGTCGTGGCCTCTCGTCCGTATCTACGTCTTGTGCCCAAGGCACGCGTCGCTCGACCTCGGGCCCAACGGGGGCTGGGTAAGGCTACCCTATCGGCGCATGACCTAAAGAGCACGGGCACGGCAAACAAGCAAAGCAAAAAAAAAGAGACTTCGAAGTATCCCCAAACCACGAATTCACAACAGGGACGAGGTTTCTTTGTTCACCAAAAACAATCCACTCCTGTTAGTACATTCCTTGCTTTTTAACGTTTCTCTACAGGTCGGCCATCTCGCGGGCAAGCTTTTCCTGCTCGAGCTGGGCCACTTTTGCCTTCAGGGTTGCGATCTCCCCCTGGAGCTGGAGGGCTTGCTGGGAAGCATCCACGGCTCGGCGTCGCTCGTCTTCAAATTTGGGCAGGCACTCTTGTTGCTTTACCAACGCGCTCGAGCTTCTCTTCGAGCCCGGGGACCCTGGTCTCGGGCCCAGGAGGCTACTTCGCGGGAGCCTTCTCCAGCGCCTCGACCTTAGCGTGCTCGGCCTCGAGCGCCTTGGTGGCGCGATTGTCGGGACCCGAATGTGCAAATCCGGACCCTCTGTGTATTCTGCACTAGTCCAGGATCACGCTAGTGCACACAGTCTCAACATAGATAAATATCACAATCATACACAGCGGAATAATAAAAGTAACACAATTATAAAATATAAACTATTGAACGACCTTAAGGTCAACCTTACACATGTGAGGCCTTGACGGCTTCAACTCCAAATAAGTAAACAGCAGCGGAACGAAGAACGTCGGTGAACCCCTTCAATATACCACAGGCATCTGACAGGGTTCGACTCCTAGATAATTGCCTTCTTGCAGAACTTCTCCTTCTTCGAAGACAAAGACTTCTCCTCAACTGGTGATGTTTTGTTAAAGCAAGGGTGAGTACACAACCGTACTCAATAAGTCATGCACAGAATGCAGTTCTATTACTACATGCATGGCTTATTCCAAAGGAATGGCTGAATGGTTCTTTTGCAATAAAGCAGCATTCACAATTAATCATAAATAGATAGAAAAGCGATAAAACAAGTAATACCAATAATAAATTTCATAATCATTCTCAAGTGAAGCATTTCTCATCCTTAACCAAGTTCCATATCACATTATCCACATTCCCAACCTCAGTTTTATCAAAATCTAACCCTTGACTGTAATCCCCGAGCAATGCTCAATATCGTGAGCACGGCTATTCGAATAGTTTTTACACTCTGCAGAGGTTATACACTTTACCCACAAGATATAATCAACTCACCACGTCGGTAGTGAACGCCATACAAGAGTATGCGAATGAGCGATCATAACAAAGCCTTTCCAAAGATCCGTCTAAACCCAAGATCTTGCCGCTAAGGTTTCAACACTGGAGGGACTGGTTACCACACCCAGGGCCCCCCTCTTGCGCCATGTGAGTTCTCACCCGCTCCTCCGGGCCCCACACCACCACGACAGTACCAAAGAATAGATTTCACAATTTACTCAGCTAGGTCCGTCCCATTCCGGAACTTGTGGTTGTATGAAAGACTCAGGTCAAAGGCTCGCAAGGTTAAGTCCTTAGTTGACCGAGGCAAGACTAACCAAAAGTTCATCACATCAACAAGTCATAATACCAAATGCGACAGCCCAAATGCCACTCTTGGCCCACCGGAAACAATCTTGCCACTTGCCCCAGTCTAAATCATTTTCCCACCCCATTTCTTTACCATGCACCACGTGCCATCATCAACTCAATAACACATGTCACATTCTCAAAAACACGTTCCATATCTCATTAAGTCAATATTAACTTTAATTTTTCCAAAATCATGACAAATCTACGTGGCAGGGCTAAGCACACTACATACGATCTAATTAACCCATGTTGGCAAATTATTAATGTCCAACTATTAACCCACAATCTAGGTGACAAATGAATCATGGCATACAAATAATAGAGACAAGGTGACAATAACAAGTAGGTTGATTATCTAATCCCAAATTAATTGAAATCAGTTTATTTCGAACTAGCATGCAATAATTTCAAACGAAATAATTTTAAAACATGGGATCAATATGGTCAAAGCACAACTTGCCTGGCCCTTGCAATTTTTTATTATTCTTTACTCTTTTATCTTCGATCCTTGATCCTCGATCTTCAATCTCCACTTGCTTGATTCTCAGCTCCTTCGAGCGACTTCCGGCAACGCGTCTAACGATAAACCAACACAAATACAACAAAACTCAAAAGGCAATCAAGTAAACTCCAAATTAAGAACGAATAGCATTGGGCACAACGGCTTAGATGAAATTAGGAACTTGAATGGATTAGGTCGATGATTAGACAAAAGAGATTGGCTTTCGAAAAATACACCAAAGAGAAAGATTAATAACTGGGAAAGAAGGAATAATATCCCGAAGAATATTTCTTCCGAAGTTATTATCTTGATTGGATAGCCGATGTCATATGGACTCTCGATCTATAGACCGGGTCTACGAAGTTACGTTAGTTCGCCATGAACTAAGCAGATGCTTGAGGTTGACTTTCGTTGATCGAACGGCACAGTCAACCAAAAGGAAGATAGACTGATAGACTAGGTCTGGCACAAGAATTTGACATATGGCTAATGGTCTATCGACCAAGACCACGAATGAATTCTAGGTTAATGGCGGATTAGATTTTCAAGGATAAGACAAGGACGGATGGGATCGACATCCACGATGAGGCGGTTATGACAGGAATACGAGGCTGAACTCAACGTGAGGGGCTAGATCACAATAAGGCGATAGAAAAGGTAAGGACATCACATTAGGGCTTTCACTTGCATGCACCCATGCGATGACAGCGATACGATGAGAGCAAAGCGTTAACGGTGGAACGTTAATGATGAATATGAAGCGTTAACAGAACACTTATGAGATTACAAGGTGGCGACCATCGGTACAATGGTAGGGCAGCGAGGTCATGACATGGCTCATGTTTGATTTGCGATCTGTGGGGTACACATGTCGTGACGCAAAGACAAATTGGACCAAAGGTTAAGTCCGGGTTTGAGCGAAACGATTCAAGGATGGATACACTTGGTAGAGGGTAGGATGGGTAGGGTTGGCTCAGCGATTAAAGTTTATCAAGGATGGCGAACCGAAACGCGAACCGATGCAAAGGACTAAACCGAAAGACGACGGGTAGATACTAGATTATGGCTTTGACGGCAACCGGGGATCAAATGAACTCCAAGGATGGCCAAAACAGTAGGGTATGGACCTACCGGACAGGGTGACATGGTCACGACAATCCAAGATGGTTGGCGGCAAAAGGCGGCGCGGCGGCGGCGTAAAGCGGCGAGCGAATAATAAAAAAATTTCGGAGGATGCAACAGCAAAGGGGAAGTGTCCATCACGTAGAACGCGACGAGACGAACTCAGCAAAATAGGTGGATTTGGCGGCGACGCACCGGATTAATCACAAACTGCCGATGAACGGCTCTCGGTGTTAATAGATCAAACGGTCATAACTATTAAAGTGCTGCATGAAACCTAACCAAATTTTACAGAGAGCTAACTGGGATCATTTGGCACTATATGACATGAACAGATCCGAGTTTTACCTTCTGGATCAACGGGGAACGTGCGACGAAGTTTCAGCCGTCCGCAACGCAGTCTGATCGGGGAAGATTGATTTTTCTGCTCAAATCCTGCTGGCAAAACCATGAGTTAGGGTGAGCACTGTGTAGGGGACATCAAGAGGAGTCTACCATAAAAATTTCACGGTCAAACTCGCAAAAACGAGGGAGAACGGGCTCCGGCAAGATTTGATCTTTGGGCGGCCGTAACTTTTGATTCCGTGGATGAAATTGCACCAAATTTGGATGAGAGACAGAGGGTACCATAGAGCATGCCATGGCAAAGACGGATCTTGAAAAGAGTCGATGAATTGATGGAGGACGTGCCTCAAAGTTCGGCCGACGTGCGGCGGCGTTTCGGAGGATGAGGGATGGATTTCTAGGGTTTGGGTGAGTTGATCTGAGGTGAGGACATGTGGGAGAGGTCATGGGAGGTCTACTAGGGTTTGGGGTGGTGGCTAGGTCAAGAAGAACCAAGAAAAACGCAAAAACCGGCCTCACAGGCATTTATACGAGCAGTTGGCGTGCGCTGCGCAATTCAGGGTGACGTGGCGCATTCTGGTGCGTCGGATCGGAATCGGAGGGCTGTGGCGGCTCGGCGACGTGGTCGAACGAGGAGTCAACACGTGGCAGCGCGAGAAGGAGACACGTGGAAAACAGAATCCGAATTAAATTAGTTCTAGAAATTCATTTAATTCAAGAAAAATAGAAATATTATCAGGAAAATTCCAGAAAAATTATATAAAATATTTTGAGACATTTTGAACTCAAATAAAATATTTTCAATAAAACTTTATATAAGTTTTTCCAAATTTTAATTAATTCTATAAAGGACTTAATTCAAATTAATTCTTTTGTGGCAATAAAAATACCAGAAAAATTCTAGAAAAATTCTAAAAAATATTTTGGGACATTTTGGAACTCAAATAAAATATTTTCAGAATAAATTTATTTTCTTTTTGAAATATTTAATTCTTTAAGTAAAAGGCTTAGTTTAAATTAATTAGAATAATTCCAAATAAATTCCAACAATTCTAAAACAAAATACAAAAATAATCCCAGAAGCACAAGGAACCCAAATAAAACTCAATTTCTTTTAATTGAAGTTTATATTAGTCAAATTAAATTGTTTTGACTTTAGAAATTTCCAGTTTAAGCTTTATTTAAGAGAGAAAAACAGCGGGAATTTTTTGAAAGCTAATCTTCACAAAAGATTTTTGAAAACCCAAATTTTGGGATGTTACAGCGATCGAGCTTCCCCTCAAGCTCGAGGATTTTGGCCTCGAGCTCGGGGGACGCCCTCGCCGTGGAGTGTGCCTGCTCCGCAGCGGCCTTCTCCAAGACCTTGACTCTGGCCTACTCGGTTTCGAGCGCCTTGTTGGTGCGCCCAAGTTCCTCCTCGAGCTCGAGGATCTTGGCCTCAAGCTCGGAAGTCGACGCCTCCGCGGAAGCCTTCTCCAGAGCTTCGATCTTGGCCTGCTCGGCCTCGAGCGCCTTGGCTGAACGTACGCGCTCCTGCTCCACGGCCTTAAAGCCGTGCTCGTGCTCGGAGGCTCTGGCTTGCTCGAGCTCGGCCGCGTGGGCTACCTCCTGCACCGTCATCATCCGACGCAGCTCGACGAGCTCTTGGGCCTTCTGCTCGACCTCAATGGTCCGGATGAGCTTGGCGCACTCAACCTCCCGCGCCTCTACTGCGTCGAGGAGGCCCTTCAGCACGGCAGCATGCTCCTGAAGGCCTTGTAGCCCCCGAGAGGCATGACCGATCACCTTCACAGCAGAGAGGATAACCCGGAATGAGAAGGGACAAGGGGACTTGGACTAAGATCTACGAAGCGTGCGGGAGGCCCTTACCTCGCGAAGGTGACCCTCCAGGCGTGCGCGGGTGAATTCCTCACGATCATCGATGCGGTTGCGCGGGATCTCCTCCTCTTCGTCGTCCGCCATGCCGGTGTCAAGGACGGCCTCGGCCACCGCTGGCACGCTCGGGCCAGGACCTTGAATTCCCGCCCCAGGGGCAGCCGGGCCGTCCGCTGCCTCCTCCGGCGGGACCAACCCAGTCACGGGGGAGGGCGTGACGGCAGTATCGGCCCCAACTCCTGCGGCAGGGGCCCCACTCGCCTCCGGCGCCAGAGGAACGGCAGCCGGATCCACCGCGGCATTCAGGACCTCCGTGGCCTGGGATGCCGTGACCTCAGCACTTGACGCAGTCGCGGCCGGGGAGGTCTGCGGAGCTTCTATGACCCGATCACCTCCGGTGACCGGCGGGGTCGCGGCCTCGACGCCCGGAGCGATCGTGTCTGGTGGGGTTTGAGAGGTCACTTCAAGTGTGGCCTCAAGGCCCTGAGTATCCTCCCTCACGGTGGCTTCGGGGAGCTCGTCGACGGCAGCTGAGTCGTGGGCCCCGCCCGTGTCAGAGTCCCCGCTGGCCGTGGGTTCGTTTTCTTCGGACGAATCGTTGAGCCCTTGGTAGAACTCGCCGACCAAGGGCTGGCTTGGGATTTCAAAAGGAGTACGTGTCCGTGACAATCAAGGCCATGAGACCGGCTTCGGCGTTCTCCTCCTCGGACTCGGACTCATACTCGACAATGACCATCGTCCAAAGCGGGCAAGTCTCGAGCTCGGGCGCTCAAGGTCTGCGATCAAAAGCATACACTAAGCCAGAAAGATACGAAAGGGGCGGCGCAGGCCGGGATGCCGGGGGCTTACTTGGGTCACCGATCTCCTTCTCGCCAAGGGTCATCGAAGGTCTTGATGCCCCGATGCCGAGGGGGCGCCGCGCTTGCGTGTCCTCGCGACCTGAGGTCTCGGGGTCCGAGCCGGCTCCGCATCGCCCGCCGCGGCGGGGGTTCGAGCTCGAGGCTCTGGGGGCGGGGGAGTGCTCGAAGACCTAGCGGCGGCAGCCGCGCTCTGCTGCTGCATAAGGGAAAGCTCATCAAATGGCAAGGCACGTAAACACAAGCTCGGGGGCTCGACTAGTAGGGCCCTTACCGTGGCACGGTCCCCCCACTCGACATGGCGCTTCTTCGCCTCCGTCTGGTTCGATCCGGCCAGGGGAGGTCGCTTCTTCCCTTTCTTGCTCCTGCCCCCGCCAGGCAGCGGGAGCATCCTCCTGGCCGTTTCCAGTAACTCCTGGTGGGCCTACGAGCAAGCGAAGCTCAGGAAGAGGCTCGCAGGCAAAAGTCTCGAGCGCTTGGTCGGGTGACTTACCTCGTCCTTTCGACGGAGTACATTCTTCGGGACGGGGTTGCCGATGGCGTACTCGTGCGCCTGTTCCCAAACATCTCGACCATCCTAGCGGAGATCCAGGATTCTTTCGGCGCTGCAAGACAAGCGGTTGTCAAGAGAAGATCGGAGGGTGTACACAAGCCAGACCTTGGGGCAAGAGGACTTACCAGACGTGCCCTCGCGGGTCGAATCATCGCCCTCCTAGATCTCGTAGAACGGGTGCTCCCTCCGCCTAAGAGGGGACACACGGTTCCGCAAGAAATCGTTGGCGATCGTCTGCCCGTTGAGACCGCGCGTGGCGCAGATATGAATGAGGGCAATGGCCTTCTCGTCGACCTCGAGGTCGCCCGACTCCGGAGTCTCCTTCTTGCGGTTGGCGATGGGGGTCCCTTCGTACACCAGCGTCCCGGTCTCACCCCTCTTCAGGTAGAACCAGTGCTCGGTCCACGGGCCAAGGGAATCCCGAGGTTGGAACTTGGGGAAGGACCACTTGAGCCCGACCCGCTGCCGGAAGTAGAGGCATCCGACCACGGGGTCCTTCCCAGAGCGGAAGAGACTAAAGTACCGGAAGAAGAGCGAGGGAGTAGAGAGGATCCCTAGAAATCCCTCACATAGATGCGAAAAGATGGTGAGGAGAAGAACGGAGTTTAGCACCAGGTTGATGAGCTCGATGTCGCAGCTGGAGAGGACCTTCGCGACGAACTCACTCTCCGGGGTCCGCAAGCCAAAGAGGGCATAGTGCTCGGTGCAGACGATCTCGTCGTCCTTGGGGTGCGGCTCGGTCTCGTTGCCCAGCAGCCGCCATGTAAACGGATCTAGCAGTCCCAGGGACTCGAGCTCCTTCATCCTCGAGTGCAACAGAGTGCTCCTTCCTAACTTGGCCATGGCGGTTGTGGCTGGTTTGGTCTGAGGGGGAAAGGAGGACCTTGCTCGGGCGAGAAAGCTTGGGAGGCGAAGGGCGCAAGAGCGAGAGCTTTTCGACGGACGATGTGGCGCTGGGTTTATAAACCGCAACGCAGCGAAATCCAGTCCACGGCACCTCAAAAGGCGTGCCAACCACGATTTGATGGGAGCAATTAAGGCTCGGGCTACGAAGTCGAGACGCCGCCAGATGCCCGCTAACCGTTCACATCCGTACCAGCATCGAGAAGTCCGAAGGTCGCCAGGTGTCGAGGCCAAAAGACTCGCTTTGTGGTCTCCGCCCGACCTCGGCCAAGGAGCCAAGACCTGCGAAGGTTGCCTCCGTCTCGAGATAGAGGTTCGAGGTCGTCCTGGGAGTTCCCTCCGACCTAGAGCCTCGGGGGCTAGCTAACGAGGGATGGGTGCTCCTTGACTGGCCGGCGCGCAGTCAGCGGATCCCCCAAGCTCGGAAGGCCCCGACCGCGACCTGGGTGCATACTGAGGCGCTCGACCTAGAGCGCTATGGACCCGAGCTCGACCCCGCTCGACCTCGAGCTCGGGCGGGATCTCGTTCAAAGCCTTGGTCCGCCCTGGGATTTCGGATCTAGCATTTGACCGGCAGTTACCAGAGAGCGGGTCGTGGGGATGACTCAGGAGTGCGCGGCAAGACCGGGGCAGTTGCCGCCAGCCCTCGATGTGCATGAAGGCCCCTTCCCGGGGATATCTCCCGACCGTTGCGTGCGGAGGGAGTATAAAGACCAAGGACGCGCAAGCTCCAAGGACAACGAAGACAACCCAGTACACACAGCAGCTCGAGCTAGGAATTGCCATTACTGTCTTGGGTTGTAAACACCTTCCTGTACACCGATATAACGAGAATCACCGCCGCAAGGCGACTGGAGTAGAGCTATTACCTTCACAGGGGCTCGAACCAGTATAAACCCTTGTCTCGTGCTCGTTGTCGTCTTGCTCCGACCATCATCACGACTGTTTTCTTCCTCCGTTCGAGCGAAACACAGCTCGGGTCCCATAATACTCTGACCCCCACCTCACTTTTTGCGGTTGGCGATCCCGATCGTCGACAGGTTGCTACTCATTAAACCCAAATTTCACAACTTAGTGTACCAAAAATCACATAACAGAATGAGCATACTTTTGCTAAATCACAGCACACATAATTCAAAATAGAGGCATAATCATCCTTGTGAAATACATAGGGACATGCTAGGTCAGTACATACATGTATAACCCTCATAAACACAACAAACATAGAAGTTAGTTTCCAAGTCATGCAAATCAATCATAGAGGTCCAATATCCAACATAAAATTCCTACTCTTTAACCTTCACATTTATCATGCCATGAAATGCAAAGCATCTACTTGTAGGCATTACAACAAGCACCTTGCATGTAACAATTAAATCCCCACATTTCATAGGGTTTTACCTCAAGGGAAACACAGGGAGGAAGGAGGGGGTGGGGGGGGAGATGCTGCCACACGGGGGGAAGAAGAGAGCTCGCCGGCCGGAGGGGGAAGGTCACCAGCTGGCTGGAGCAGGACCGGAGGGCGCCGGCGTTGGGTGGAGGTGGAGGGGCGCCGGACGTGGAGGAGATGGGGAGCGCCGGTGCTAGGGAAGGCAGTCATGGCGCCGCCGGCCAGGGGGAGGAGCAAGGTGCCGTCGGCGAGGTAGCAACGTCGGCCCAGAGCGGAAGACAAAGAGGAGGAGGAGGCGGGCGGGGAAGTCGGTGGGAAAAATGAATGGCTGGCTCCCCCTTAGATGAAGTGGCTTTTATAGTTAGGGGAAAAATAAATGAAGCCCCTCCAAAAACTAAAGTCCAGCTGAAAACCATTAGCGCGAACCAATTAAATTTCCATTCTTGGCGCGATATGACAATTGGCAGGAAAACAAACTTGCTGCCAACTACACGGCTCGGAAAAACACCCTTTATCCGAAAAACTGACGGATGAAATCCAAAACATTTAATAAAAGCTTCACCTGCGCAACGATAAATAATTCCTCCCGAATAAACATCCTTAACTCACAAGGGAGAAATTCATTTCCGACCGAAACCCTAGCAAAAGAGGTCTTCGGTATTACACTCTTCCCCCCTTTAACAGAATTTGACCTCGAATTCTGAACACCCCAATACTCACCCACAAGAGCAACAGAAACTTAATTGCCAAAATCAACCAACGATTCTTCTCGGAAGATCATAATACTAACTCACAAACTCAATTTTCATTTCTCTATTCAATTTCACTCTCCCAACTTAAATCACCTCTCTAATACTCCATACCACAGATCAACCAACTCGTGATAACAGGAAAAACATGAATCACAACATTCTATTAAGCATCCAGCCAAATATCGTCAAAACACCCAAGCTATCCAATTAGATAGTTGGGTTCTAAACTTGGATCCCTTACGAACCAAGAAAGCACTAATTCCCATCTTTCCCCATTGATTAACCTTCCTAACCAAAGAGCCACATACAGAATTCTTTATTCCAACAAGCCTCTAACCAATTCCGAACATATCATTATTTCCAACCATTTAACAGCGGAACCCTCCAGGAACCAAAACACAATTCTTATCTTTTGCAGACGATTGCCCTTGGAACAAAAGGGTCATGACCAACCTTACTATTGCCACGATTAGCCCAACATGCACAAATCCTATTTCCTCACAATACAATATCATACTTGACCTTTTTTTTTCATACCTGTCTCGAGCAAGGAGACAACCCTTCGAAAAGAAAGATTCATAACTGATCCCACCATTTCTCGCTAACCCACATTGAATCCAACCCACAAGACCAAGGGTTCGAGCATACTTAGAAAAAGTAATGCATTTATCGACCGATTCCACCGTCCAACAACAAAATTAATCCCACACAACCGTGGGACAACGGAATCCAACAACCCTTCACCAAGGTCGCTTGATTTTCCTTCCAAGAAGGTCTCACCTTACAACCATCACCCAACCAATACTTCCAAAGAGTATAATCTTCCATTATACTACACCAAAAACCCATGACCCAATATTTTCTTGTCTCACACTAGAGCAAAGAAAAATCTCGATTCGCTTAACAAGCTAACCACTTTCCTCAACATACAACCAATGCAATAGAATTCATATCGAAGAAAATCTCACTCAAAAGAGGAGCACCACAACAAAAATTTCGCAGAAGTGGTCCCAAAACCGAAAGAACAAAGGTCTCTTTCTAACAACAAACCACTTCCATCACCTTTAATTTCCAAAGCATACATCTTCGCATCAAGACAACACTCAATTAATAAACAACACATCCCATAATCCCAATTAAAGGGGGCAGCTCACTTCTACCAACAATAATTACTTATGACTTAATCAAACGATTCACCTTTTAAACATGTTCACACAATTCATTCTCATTTATTTAAGTCCAATTCCAATCGAACTATTAATACCAATAGCTCCCATTTAAGAACTTCCAACATTTTCCATTACATCTATTTATTTCCTTTAAATGGCAAGTCACCCCATTCCATAAGTATGCGTTCTTTCTTCCTCATAATCTTTCATCCACTAACTCCACCACTTGGCGAAACACAATTCATATAACAATGTTCAATTGCACACCAAACAGAACGCCTTAAACAAAAGGCAACCATCTAGATGATTACACCGACAACCCAATTCCGAAGGTAATTAAACCTAAGCTCATCTTACATCCCATTACCTCTAAAATTCTTGCACCTTTAACAATAAAAGTTTCAATAATCACACTTTGCACCTTTGAGAAGCCCTAACAAGACTTAGCAAGAAATTTTTTTTTATAACCACTCTTCCTTGAATCACTTTCTCCAGTAATTATCCTTTCGACTAATTACATCCGCGTTTCGAGAATGTAATCACCAACATTAAACAAATTCTCCCCCCATCAATTCATCAAGAAAACAAGTTGAAATTTTATCCCAATTAACTTACCATCCAAAATTTCCTATCCGTCAATCATATGACGAACACAAAGATCAACTATCTACGATTCCAATGATTTAGACAATTGAACCCCATCAACTTATTTAACAAGTCCCTCAACCAAACTTGTTATTACTTCTTTGACACAATCATTTATAACTTTACGCAAACACCATTTCTAGATCACCACGCATAACCGTGGATCACCCTGACCCACAACTTACTCTAACTGTCGAGCTTTCCTTTCTAGAAAAGCCAACGAAAACTTCCAAAGAAGTTCGACTCTCAAAAGACGTAGAAAATGACAGGGCTCAAGCCATGTCATTCAACAAAACTCCAAACCAATTATCAAACTCCAAAATTCCACGAAGGAAAGGAGTTACACAAATCAATTCACGGAAAGAAAAAGCGAATCGATCGAATAACACTTTTCCTTTAAAGCCCCAAATCCAAAACATAATCCCGGAGAACGACAACACGAAGAAATCCATACTTTTCCCCGCCATAATTCAATGAGGCGCAACACCAAACCATTTTTCTTTGACTTAAACCCATAAAAGACCAAACAAGTCAAAGCCCGAAAAACTCACTCCATCAATCCTCCAATCTACAATGAAGTACAACAACTCCTTTTAAACCGGGAGAACGTCCAACACAAAAGGAATCCATAACCTTCTCCATAAGCGACCAAAAGAGGAACGACAGATTCTCTTTTCTTTGACTTAAATCCAATAAGACCAAAGAAGACAACACCCAAATAACGTACTCCATCAACTCTCCGATTTACAACAAAATAACAAGAACTCTCCTCACCCGAGATTATGAATTCTCCGGTGTTGGCTCTCAACAGCCACACCGCCCAACTCGGCTACACGACAGGGCCGACATACCTTCGGCACAAAGAGTCCCACCGGACCCCACAAAACAATATACCACTTAAAAATCATAGCCATCAATAATTCCATAGCCTTATCAAGACTAACATGTAACCTACCAACAAGTATCAAAATAGCAGCAAAACAAAAATAAGCATTGTAACACAACGCAACGATAACCCATCCCTTTCCTATTGTGCATCAGTGTGTGTCATTTTTAAATTAATTAACCATTTTACCTCAAGTTTTAAGGTTATTGCCCTAGGGCCACATTTTAAAGGTTCAACCTAAACCATGTTTCTACTTTCATGCAGCAAAATTTTAATTCATTCAAGAATAACTTTCTAGATTCTAGCATCACGGACCTGAAGCCCGCTCTGATACCAACTGTAACACCCCGACGCCACCGCACCACGGATGCTACCAAAATCCTGATTCACTAACGACACCCCTCGGACCCACACATGTCCAAAGGGTTACCAACACACGTTAAATCTCCACAACAAGATTAAATGAACTAAGGATTACCGAAGAAGGCATAAAAACCTAACACCTATATGAACTTGACTGCAATCAAAAACTAAACTCTAAAACCGGCTTAAAGCTAAGTCACCGAAATTTACAAAATTTCGGCATGACCTCTCTAGAAACTAGGACATCCACTCAGCAGACAGAAAACATTGCAGATAATATGATATCATTCTAGCAGGTCCTTAGTTAACCAATCACACATCCAATAGACAGTAATAAACTCCACCACGACGATCAGCACATTACAACCTTATTAATTACATCCAGACTTTACAAGTTAATTTAAATGAGGTAGTAGTGACTGAAGTCGTACGCGTCTTCTACTCCCATCCCAACGAGCCAACTCCAAGGTACCTAAAACAGGAAACAAACAAGCGTGAGTCTAGGACTCAGCAAAGTGCAACAAGTAGAAAAGTAAGGAATTCGACTCAAGTACAACTACTTCAAGACTTAAAGCAACAGTTCCTTTAATTGACATCCGTAATAAAAGAAGCAGTTTGAATTTAAATAAATCCAAAACGTAGGAACACAATTTCTTCACTATTAAACATAACCAGTACTTAATTGAAATCATCCAGTAAAAGAAGCAGTAGCTAGTCCCACATACCACCTTCAACTCGGAAACGTAACTAAACAAAAATCACATAACAGAATGAACATACTTTTGCTAAATCACAGCACACATAATTCATAATAGAGGCATAATCATCACTGTGAAATACATAGGGACATGCTAATTTGTACATACATGTATAACCCTCATAAACACAATGACATAGAAGTTAGTTTCCAAGTCATGCAAATCAATCATAGAGGTCCAATATCCAACATAAAATTCCTACTCTTTAACCTTCACATTTATCATGCCATGAAATGCAAAGCATCTACTTGTAGGCATTACAACAAGCACCTTGCATGCAACAATTAAATCCCCACATTTCTTAGGGTTTTACCTCAAGGAAAACACAGGGAGGAAGGAGGGGTGGGGGGAGATCTTGCCACTGGGAAGAAGGAGCTCGCCACGGGGGGGAAGGTCGTTGGTGGCCGGAGCCGGACCGGAGGGCGCCGGCGTTGGGTGGAGGCGGAGGGGCGCCGAACGTGGAGGAGATGGGGAGCGCCGGTCTTTGGGCAAGCGATCCACGCGCCGCCGGGAGGAGCAAGGTGCCGTCGGCCAGGGGCAGCAGCGTGCGTCCAGGAGCGGAAGACAGCAGGAGGAGGAGGCCAGGGGCGGCTGGGGGAGTCGGCTGGGAAAAATGAATGGCTGGCTCCCCCTTGGATGAAGTGGCTTTTAGAGTTAGGGGAAAAAATAAATGAAGCCCCTCCAAAAACTAAAGTCCAGCTGAAAACCATTAGCGCGAACCAATTAAATTTCCATTCTTGGCGCGATATGACAATTTGCAGGAAAACAAGCTTGCTGCCAACTACACGGCTCGGAAAAACACCCTTTATCCGAAAAACTAACGGATGAAATCCAAAACATTTAATAAAAGCTTCACCTGCGCAACGATAAATAATTCCTCCGAATAAACATCCTTAACTCACGAGGGAGAAATTCATTTCCGACCGAAACCCTAGCAAAAGAGGTCTTCGGTATTACAGAAGAACCAGGGAATGAATATCAAGAGGAGGAATACTATGAAGACTACGTGGACTAAGAAGGCGTTTCCCAGACGATTGCCTGTGGCATGTCGAATGGCCTAAGTTATTATGTTTCCGCTATAACAGTTTCACTTGTTTCTTAAGCCAAGAGGCGTTGGTGTATGAACCTTGACCATAAGGTCGTTTGCTTCATTCAATAATAATTTGCTCTTTCTTAGTTATTTCGATGTATGGAATGATATGTCATCTATGTTTCCACTGTGTGCACTAGCGTGATCCTGGACTAGTGCAGTATACACAGAGGGTTTTGGATTTGCATATCCGGGTCCCAACAATTGTGCCAAAGCTCAAGTTTTTTTCTTTCATCACTGTGCGTATATCCTTTTGATATCAGATGAGTCTGAGTTAGCTAATTTCAATGGAATTCTTTCTCTTCAGCTTTGTTAGCAAAATCATTGCCTTGTTTCATTACTCATTATCTACCACTCTGTGCTAGCGGGGTAGTTAGCTCATAGCTGGCATGCCACTCTCATTATCTACCACTCTCATTATCTACATTGATCACTATGTGAATTGCCATATTTGAAGGCTTCTTGTCAACTTTTAGCTTTGCTTGTTCATTTTGGCAATCTTAGCGTTGTATTTACTTGCATATAAATGGATAAAGATTCAAAGAAAGTCAGTGAAGTGCATGCTTGGACAATTCATCGCATAGAGGAAATCGCAAGTGATATGAAGAACTTAGTGTACGAAAATTTTTCTCCTTGCTCTTGCGAAAGCGCGAATGAACTGAACCGAGTGTTACTTGAGATCGAACACACTGCTCGCCGCCTTGATGACCTTGTCATACAAGTTGAAGACTTGGTGGGAACAGACGGTGTCGATCCACATGAAGAAGAAGAAGACACTACGTCCACCATATACGAGCAGTTGCGCCCATACGACTACGAGACCGATGATTCGGGTAAACGTGATGATCATCAATTTAAAGAGGATGAAAGTATCGAGTGTACTGAGTAGTGATATTCGTGTTATGCTTATGTAATTGACGTCTGCTTCAGCACTAGTTATGATGCATGCACTAATTTGTGGAACCTTTTGTGCTACTAAAGTACGTGAACCTTTTGTGTGTACTGTTAATTACTTTAAGTGACTATCTAAATGACCAGGTGTCATTTTGCTGGAGCTTTTCAGCAATTCGGGTTGGTAGTACTTGTGCTAATTACTGATCCACAATAGATTGTGCATTTCTCTTACTTTGAACCTGCTGGAGTGATGCTTTATAAGTTTTTCAAATTAACTTGTTTCGCATGTTGGATATATATTTTAAATTAGACATGATTTCAGGACTTTGAACCTGCTGAACACGAGGTAAGCTCATGCTCTCACAGTTTACGTGAAACTACTAATTTTTGCATGTTTTATTGATCTGTGTACAGCCATGGTGCTTAGTTTTGTACGAACTTATGACAATTATCTCATTATCTACTGTTTTTTCTTCAATTTTTGTGAACTGCAGTTAAGGATCCTATGCAAACCTCTGCAGTTAACAACAGGTCAGTCGTACTACGATTTCTCTGGATTTTACATGATGCTGCCATTCCATGAAATGACTGGTATATCTCAAGTATATTTATGACAATATTATATGTAGTTGTACACTTCAATTGTTCCAGTACAGATAATGCTATTATCTGAGATTTAGGATCTTTGCAACTCTATCTGAACAAAATATAATCGTTGTTCATTTATTTTTTGCCAAACAAAATTTGTTTTGCATATACCTCAATGGGTTGGGTGGTAGCAACATGTCTTGTGAATCTCTGGGTAGTGTGATTTGAAGAGGAAGGTTGGGCTTCAGTGATCACCTGGTGGAAAGCTGCGGTGTGCATGCTCTGTCTGGTTTGTTGGAAATATCTATTCTTAAAAACTGAATTCTGTCACATGCTAATGCTTTTTCAGGTGACAACAACTACTCATTGCCTCATCCTTGGGAAGTTGTACTGCAGCCATCATGGGACCATGCACATAAAAGGGAACCGTCAGTATTCATGCAAACTCAAGTAGAAAGAGCCATCGCTTCTTGACCGCAATCCTCACCTAGTATGTTTCGCTTCGCTTCCTTCCCTTTGTCCTTGTTCATCTGTAATACTGCAATTGTTAGGCTGAGAGATGTGGAGATAACCATGTTTTCCTCTGAGTACAGTGCCTTCTGACCAATCTGTGTTGCTCATTACCTGATCGATCATGTGCAGATTCGATAAAAGTGCTCTGTTCTCATGCTCATCGGATAGCTTGAATTTGGGTTTGCACTCTTGCACTTGAGCTACTAAAGCAGTGGTTTTCAATAGATTGATACCCTAGTTTGCAGAAACTTCTATTTCGCTCTTTTCCATCTGACAACCAACATTCAAAATTCCAAATTATTCTGAATATTATTGTAAGCAGGTACTCCCTATTTTAAGTTGTGAATGCATAACTGTTTCTGGTGGATCTCTGTTCATCCCTTGCATACACTTTTATGTTCACAGGTACAAGGATTCGTAGAGGACAATGAGGGAAACAAAGCTTCATTTGTAATACGAAAATGGGATGAAAGTATGCAGTACAGTAACCTAGATACTTTCAAGGTCAAGAGTGCAGATCAATTGCGAGGTGCCTCACTACTGTGGGAAAAGAACAAACCTCCTCCTAACCCAACTCGATACAACCTATTTCATTTGCAATCACATTGAATGAGCTGACTCCAGGGCTTCAGGTATGGGTGTTAGTGTAATCTAGATATACTCGTGTAAATATTCCGTAATGCGTATGTTGTTATCTTTCCCCTGCTGATTCATATGATACTAATTACTTGACCGTGGGTAAAGAATAAACTTCCTCTTACTGATTCACGGCTGACACCAGACCAGCGGCATGTAGAGAATGGTGAATATGAGAAGGCAAATACAGAGAAGTTGAGGCTGGAACGACGGCAAAGAATGGTGTATTCTCTCTTTCTCTTTCTCTTTCTGTATTTGAGAAAGGTGATACAGGCTCTCGTATAAATCACTTGACATGCGGTTTCATTGTATCTGTTTCATCGCAGTCGACTAAACTTCAAGACAATGGCTGGAAGCCTCGGTGGTTCCAGTAGGATAGTGAAGACGGGACATACCGTTACAAAGGCGGATACTGGGAAGCAAGAGATGAGGGACGCTGGGACGGATGCCTCGACATATTCGGGGACTTCTCACAAACATGAGAGCTCAGTTCTTGCAGTAACAAAGGTTCAACCACCTTGTCGGTAGCACGATGATCTGTAGTCTGAAGCATTTGCTGGTTCAAGAAGAAGAGGAGAGCAATGCATTAGGAAATTCTAGACGTCGAGCCAATTTCTGTGATGCCTTTATGAGCAATCTCATGTATTGCATGCATGTCGGACAAACAGACATGCTCCAGAATTTGCAGAAATAGTAAGAATACATGTTGATTGGTTAAACTCCATTATCAGTTTTCTTTTTCATTTCAAATTAGCTGTTAACTACAGGTAAATTGCAAAGGTTCTGCATTGATTCTTGTTTTCTTGAAAAAAGTAACCTGCCTTTCCGGCATCATATCATATGATTCAATTAGAATACCTACGGAAAACCTACCCTGAAGCTAAATATCCACTTACTTGTATTTAGATGATGTTTAGTCAAGCTTAACTCGTTAGACTGGGAAGTAAGATGTTGAGTTTCGTTACATCATTGATATTTCAACTTTAACTTGACAGATACTTATGTACTTTAACTTTTCTAGTTACTGGACTGCCTCTAGTTTTCTTTTCCAAAGCTATCTACCACTCCTTCAAATTGTGTGGCATATCCATCCAAACATCTACCATAGTTTCTTAGCCATGCCTAAGCCAATTCATGGCCACAATCCAAACGCGTGCCACAGAATTCTTAGACGTGCCTAAGGGTAGACGCGGTAGGGAACCAAACACGAGCTAACTTCTGTCAACTTAGTCGTGCCACACCTGTGGCAGCCTACTAACCTTAAGCGTGGCTCGCTTAGACAGGGAACCAAACAGGCCCTAATCCTCCAGCTTGCCACGTTTAGGCTACGCACATCAAGGTTGACCACTTTCCAGGGATATATGATACTATAATAGAGCTTGTGCAAAGATGTACTATAATAGAGCTTGTGTAAAGAGCATCAGATCCATGTCCCCAGCCGTCTCATACTTGTCCTTTCTAATACGATTTCTTTCAGGTTCGCCTGACTAGATGGAGATTTCGAGAAACGAATACAAAGCCACCAAACAACACAAGCTACTATATGTGCGCCCCTTCTCTTCTTTAATTACTTGCATTTCGCTTTGTTAGCTATTTATGCATGGACTATTTTATAGCTGTTCCGCCAGAAACTATTTTATAGCTGCGGGATGCGGCTAGTCTTGACTATAAAGGATTGGGGTCTTAACTATGGTCTGGACTAAGAGTTGTCAAATGTCAAGTGCTGATGTTCTCTACATGCTTAGCAGTACTTTGGTTCCATCTGTCCCGTAAATCAACGATGAAACCTTTTAACTCGGATTCCTGCAGGCAATGCAACCACGCATGATGTATCTAATCTTAGTTGAGTTCTCGTGTTGAAATTTTCATCCCATTTACGCTGTCACAGGCAGAGTAGTTGTTGACGTCAAAAACGTGAAGAGGGTTTCTGGCCTACAACACACCAGACGAACACCGGGTTCAATTGTGCGTGAGCGTGCCAATCGATTTGACCCTGCAATCGATAAGGAAGAGAAGCTTTATAAAATTTGATCAAGCCGATCTTGGAAACGAATCGGCTAACACAGAAATCAGCCGGAAAGCCGATTTGAAGGGTAACTAGACCAGTCGATTAAGACTAGTCCGAGGGTAAAAGGCAGATTAATTCTGAAAAGGCGATGCGCAACAAGATAGAACAAATCAGACCTGGAGAAAATTGAAGACGATCAACAATCGGCGATTCACAACTTTATTGATCGATGTCGACTTACAGAGGAAGGGTTACAATGCTAAAGGACTAAAAGCTATGAATAAAAAACTAGTAGATGTGAATTTGATTGTGGATCTCCTTCATAGCGTGGCAAGCCTTATATACCCGCCAGCCGATCCGAGTCCTGATCCAACACGACAATGCAATCCGAATCGGCTTTGTAGTTTCCTATTTGGACTCAGTTTCCAAATACCATACGTATGCTCTCCAAACTTCCAACCGTGTTTCGCGCTTTATCCAAACTCGTGCCTTTCTGCCATAGCTTCTAGTGGTTTCCAAAAACCGGTGCAAACATATGCCCCCCATTTTTGGAAGATAACTTGTTATCTTTCAAAAATTCATCGGCTTTTCTTTATCAACTTCTTTTTCCATCGGCTTTTTCTTCATCGGCTTTTCCCTAGCAAAAAGGATTGTTCCAATAACCGCTTGTTCTAATTGCGCCGTAAAAATCTCGGTGCGGTTTAATGGCAAGTGTCGCCTCGAATTCATTTCCCGCCACTTTTACTTTTCACCGTGCTATATATATGTGGGACCCCCACGGTCATTCTTACGCTTTCCAGCTCTCGCATCTCCTGCAATCGGCTTTCATTCTTCGGTCGACTTCTGCGCTCCAGACTTCACTGCATCAGCAATCAATCTTCCTTTTCCCCAATCGGCTGAATGGATCCCTCTCAGGTACTGATCCCGATTCTTGAAAGTAAAGACCAATACTACCTAGGACCGGTAGGACCTTCGACCACTGACACGGTTATTGATGAAGAAATCCCTAGACTCCCTTTATCGGCTAAGGGCTATAACATAACAGAATGGGGAAAAAGTTTTAGGGCCTGGCCGACAGCTCTTAAAGAGTGGAGGAGCTGGTTCATTCGAGTATCGGCCCAAAAGAGATCGGAATGGGAAAGGATGGGCATAGCCGAATGTCTCCCACTAAGCTTAGCCAACCCAGAAGCCAATGAGCCCTTAGTGGCCACGGCATGTTATTTTTGGTCAGACACTCTTAATGCTTTTCTTTTCCGGACTGGCCCCATCGGCCCAACCCTCTTGGACATAGCCGAGCTTTGTTGCCTTAGGCCCGATGGAGACCAAATATCGGCTTTTAGCGGCAAGCCAAGACACAAGCTAATCCGATCAAAAGGTGAGGGATGGTCCAAGTATATCCAACATAATAACAAGGTTAATGGGCTAGTGTCGGATGAGGAGCATGTAGCCTTCTTAAACCTGTGGCTGGATCGGTTTCTTTTCTGCGGAGCTTCTCTTGGACCGACCCAAGTTTTTCAGTTCTTGGCAGAGCAGTTAGTAGATGGCCGTCGGCTTGCACTCGGAAAAACACTTCTTGGCGCTGTCTATCAAATGATGCACGTTATCAGAAGTCGGCTCTTTTCTGGGTTTTCTCAATTTGTCGTGGGCAACGTCGGAGGCCCGTTATGGTTTATTCAATTATGGCTCTACAGCATTTTTAGCCGATCACTGATTCCAGAGTTGTCAGAAGGTTCAGCTTTTCCTCGTGAAGACTACCCTGAAGGCACCACTCCTCAATACAGAGCTAGCCGATCGCACGGAGAAAGGCTTGTGATGTGTACAAGCGGTGATGTCAAGATTACCCCAGTCGACTTCAAGAAGTACTTGTCATTTTTTCTGTACTTAGATGGCACAACTTTTGGCCAACAAGACTTCTTTCCTTACAGCAACAATGCCGATTTTCAGTGGACTTCATTCCTTCATTTAGATGCTGATAGCTCCTTGATGTCAGCATCGACTTTAGAGTTGTATCGGATCTTCATATCTCCTTGCATTCTGCACGTCGGCTTGAACTCCCGTAACAGAACATTCCAACCGTCGTATGAGTTTTATCACCCTTCGGTGTATGCCCGTCAGCTAGGTTTTGGCCAAGTGATACCTAGCTTGCCCCTCTTTCATCGTCTTGAACCAAGGGCCAGAGTGACCAATTCAACTGCAGCTGAAATAATTTTGGATTTGTCCGACGAACTCCAAGTGCTCAGCCTGCCACACTTCTTCCTCAACTCCCGTCGAGCTAGTCATTTCTCTACTTGGTGGGCACCCATATCAGAAGCCCTCTATCTGGACCGTTCGCCATCGGCTATCATAGAGAAATTTCTTCCAGACTTTCATGAGCCGACGGTAGCTTCTCCTAGTAGCAGCAGTTCGAGTGAAAGTTCGGATTCTTCCAGCTCGTCGGGTTATACTAACTCATCTGTAGCTGTAGAGGTATCGGCTTATTTTCTTAAAATCCCTGTACTTTTAATGTCTGCTTTTAGTTTCTAATCACAATTGTTCTGCATCTTTTCAGGATGTTGCAACTGCCAATGAGAATATTACCGATCCATCAGCCGCCAAAACCAAAGGAAAAAGGCCGCTCCAAACAACTGGCTTGACCGGATATTCTTCTGGTACTCTCCGTATTCCGAGTCCATCCTTGTCGGAGCTTGCAAAAGACCGACCCTCAAGTAAGCATTTTTCTCAGCCGATGATTCGCAAATGTTCCGAGTCTGCGTCTGCTTTTAACATTTTTTATTCATGTTTGTAGAAAAACCCAAGTCTACTAAGGCTCTCACCAAGAAGAACCCGAAACGCAAAGAACAAAGCGCCGAAAGTTCCCCTCGCATATCGGCCAATATTGAAGTAAGTACCGTAATACTTGTACATCCAAGAGCTAAAAAATTTCTTCTCCCCTTCTTACTGACCTTGTGATGTTGCTCTTTTATCTTACTTTTTAGCCGACAGTATCGGCTCAAGTGGCTGGTATCTTAACTGAACTCCAAGGGACCTCGGCTCAACCTCTTGCGACTTTAAAACCTCCAACTCCTCCGTCACCTGCTCCATCGGCTCTGCCTACATCTGAGACGGTGCCAGATGACTTGTCCAATCTCCTTGGGTTTTCTCTGGACGAGTTGGTTGACCCGGAAGTTATGGCCATGGACGACTACCCAGCAGACATCAGAAAAATTTTAAACATATCCATGAAGGCATCGGCTTCAGTTGTTAAATCAGCGCCCAATATGCAGGAAAAGCTGAATCGGCTGTTTATGGAGATAACTCAACGGAGGCAGCTATTCTGGCCAACTATCAGCCCATCCGCGATGCTATGGCCGTTGTTGAAGCCGACCTACCTGCTGAGGCCATGAGCGCACTTCTCAACGTGTGCCATTTGGATGAAAAGAAAGCGGAGGTCGATGCCGCCAACGCTAGAATTGCCCAGCGTCAGGCCCAAGAAGCCGATCAACGCCTTTTGAACAAGCTGATCGCCGAAGCCAAAGCCGAGAAGAAGAAATACGATGAAACTGCTGCGTCTTTCGTGGCCGCCAAGTCATCTGCTCAAAAGCTGGAACAAACCAAGAAGCAGCTTGAGGAGGAATTAGCTAAGGTGAATCAACAGCTGGCCAATACCCTTACTACTTCGAACGCAATGGCTTCAACTTTGAAAGACCAGAAGAACAATGTCAGCCAAGCCGTTGCGAAGGTTAGGGGACAATCGGCCAAGGTTGTTCCGGTCCCTGGAAATGCCAAAGTTGATGAAGATCTGATCCTCAGCATTACAGAGACATTGGCCAAGGCTGCTACAGCGTTGTCGGGTTTGGGTGCTAGAATCCCAGGGTCCGGGTTGTAATTCTTGTGATGTGTTGATGTAACGTTTAAAACTGCTGTTCTTGCTGCACTTTTGTAATACTTTAATCGGCTGTTTAACCGATTACTTTATCTTTTTTATCGACTTTTTAATCGATTTATTCATGTTCTTGTTGCAATGTTTAAGCACCGATCCAGACGCTAGGGTAGTATCTCTTTAAATATTTTCCGTTAATAGCTTTTGGCAACACCAATCCTTCAAGTGTTTCGAGTATATACGCGTTTCCGCCAATAAGCCGATTTACTTTATACGGTCCTTCCCATGTAGGTGACCATTTACCGAATCGATTATCCTTAGACCCGATCGGCAATATTGTTTTCCATACTAAATCGGCTTCGCTGAAGGACTTTGACACGACTTTTTTATTATAAGCTCTTGCAACTCTTTCTTTATTCTTCTTGAGCCGATTTAAAGTAACCAGCCTTAACTCCGCCAAGTCATCCAAATTGTACATCATTAGTTCTTTGTATTCATCGGCCGATAGATTATTTTGTCTTGCTACTCGCATAGATTCAACATTTATTTCTACGGGCAACACGGCTTCCTGACCATAGACCAACAGATAGGGTGACAGCTTAGTCGATCCGTGAAATGCTAGCCGATAAGCCCATAGAGACTCTGACAACGTAGTATGCCAATTTCGAGGCTTTTCGTCGATTTTTCTTTTGATCAGCTTGATTAAAGACTTGTTGGATGACTCGGCTTGTCCATTAGCCTGAGCATAATACGGTGATGAGTTAAGCAGTTTGATGCCCAGACTTTCTGCAAAGCTTTTAAAATCGTTAGACATAAACACAGTTCCTTGATCGGTCGTGATAGTCTAAGGAATACTGAATCGATGGATAATGTGTTCATTAACGAAGCTGATAGCTTCCACGCTGGTGACTTTTCTAAGCAGAACAGCTTCTACCCATTTTGAAAAATAATCAGTAGCTGCAAGGATAAACTTATGGCCTTTGCTCGTCGCTGGGAATATTTGGCCGATTACATCTATCCCCCATCTCTGAATGGCCATGGCTTGATAATTGGATGTAAAGCCGATGCTAGCGCAAGTTGTACGTTCCCAAACTTTTGACAACTTTGGCATCCTTTGTAGTACTTGAAACAATCCTCCAGCATCGTTGGCCAAAAATATCCTGTCCTCCTCAGTATCCACTTCATCTTATGAGCCGATTGATGCGCACCGCAAATCCCTTCATGGACTTCACCCATGGCCACTTTTGCCTCTTCGCTACCCAGACATCTTAGGAGCAACCCCTCTAATGTCCGATAATACAATTCCCCTTCCATCATGACGTACTTCAATGCTCGCTGTTGAACCTTTCGTGCAGTAGGCCTGGATGGATCCATCAGGTAAGCTTTTATTTCTGTTTTCCAATCGGCATCATCAACGCACAGTACTGCTTTGTCGATCAAATCAAACGCTTCGTATCGGCTGTCTTCCCTAAAGCCCGAAGCTGCCTGAGCCAAAGTGTTGGCTTTACCATTCTCTTCCCTGGGCACATGACCGATACGGAATGACGTGAAAGTGTTGATAACCTCAAGGCAATGCTCTAGATACTTTGACAGCATCTCATCGTTGCATTTATATTCTCCTTTAATTTGTCGCACCACCAGCAATGAGTCACCATATGCTTCTACATTACTTGCCCCGATGCTGTCTACCAACTGCAACCCTTTGAGCAACGCTTCGTACTCAGCCTGGTTATTGGAGCATCGGCTTTTGAGCTGATATGCGAACTCGATGTTGTATCCCCTCGGCGAAATCAACACTATGCCTATTCCGCTTCCCTCTTGACAAACTGACCCATCAAAATACAGCTGCCATGGAGTTATATCGACCATTCCTGCCATAGTATCGTATCCTGTTATGAAATCGGCTATAGCTTGCCCTTTAACAGCTTTGGCCGATTCAAATTGTAGATCGAACTCGGTTAAGGCATAAGCCCACTTTCCAAGTCGTCCTCTTAAAATCGGAGCAGATAGCATATATTTGACTACGTCGGTTCTACATACTACCACACAGGTTGATGCCAACACATAGTGCCTTAATTTCGTACAAGCAAAATATAATGATAGACACAATTTTTCTACTGGAGGGTACCTGGTCTCGGCATCCAAGAGTCGTCGGCTTAAGTAAAATATCACTCGCTCTTTACCATCAACTTCTTGCGCCAATACGGCCCCGATGGTCTCGCTTTCGGCCAATATGTATAGCTTAAATGGGACACCCTTCCGCGGTGCAGCCAAGACTAGCGGTGACACCAAGTATTGCTTTATATCGTCAAAAGCTTTTTGCTGATCGGCTCCCCATACAAACTCCTGATGATCTTCCAATTTTAGCAGTGGGGTGAAAGCCTGAATCCTACCAGACAGATTCGAGATAAACCGTCTTAAGTAGTTGATTTTGCCGATCAGCTTTTGCAACTCATTTTTACATGTTGGTGGTTTTGTATTCGCTATGGCCTTGACCCTGGTCTGGCTAACTTCAATGCCTCTTTGATGTACCATGAAGCCGAGGAACTGACCAGCCGACACGCCAAATGCACATTTCAAGGGATTCATCTTCAGTCCATGAGCTCTTGTATTTTGAAACACTTTTTCTAAATCGGCTAAGTGCTGCCAGTCTTCTTTAGACTTGACAACCACGTCATCGATGTAAATCTCGACGATATGACCGATCAGGTTATGAAAGATTAAATTCATGGCACGTTGATAGGTGGCGCCTGCATTTTTTAAGCCGAATGTCATTACTGGCCATTCATACAACCCTGATGCGCCAGGGCATCTGAAGGCAGTCTTGGGAACATCGGCTTTCGCCATGAATATCTGGATATACCCAGCATTGCCGTCAAGAAAACTGATAATCTTATTGCCGGATGCAGCATCGATGAGCATATCGGCTATAGGCATCGGATATTCATCTTTTGGTGTGGCTTTATTCAAATCTCTGAAGTCCACACATACTCACAGCTTTCCATTTTTCTTCATGACAGGCACAATGTTAAATACCCACTCAGCATATCGGCAAGGCCTTATGAATTTGGCCTCTAGCAACCTTTCAATTTCTTCTTTTATTATATCATACAACTCTGGATTAGTGCGACGAGGAGGCTGCTTATATGGCCGATATCCCGGCTTGATAGGTAGCCGATATTCTACTAACTGTCGGCTTAATCCAGGCATTTCGTAATACTCACAGGCGAAACAGTCCCTGTATTCTCTAAGTATTTTGACCAACTTACTCTTGTATTCTAAATCTAAATTTGCACTTACAAAAGTTGGCCTTTTTCTATCGCCTTCTCCTATATCAACTTCTTCAAGCATATCGGCAGAAGTGAAACCTTGACCCAATTTTTCGCTTTGGAAATCTTCGATGGCTTCACAGGAGTTTATCCCATGCCGATAGCTTCTTGCTTTGTCTTGCAAAACTTGGATCATTTTTGACCCCATCTTCTCAAGACTTCACTCGCTCGATCAAAGGTGCCTGGCTTGACACTGATCGGCGTAAAGCCCGTCTTCCCAATGCAGATGAAGTCACAATCGTCTAGTGCCCTCCCTGATATGCATTCCGCTTCTTCGTGTGGCCAATTTGCGTCAGAGCTAGCCATGGCAATATGAGCCGATGTATCGGCTGAAACGACCTCGACTTCATCTCCGTTCCACTGCACAAGAAGTTGATGCATGGTCGATGGTATGCAGCAGTTGGCGTGTATCCAATCCCGCCCTAGAAGCACACTGTAATTTCCTTTAGCCTCAATTACGAAGAATGCGGTCGGCAAAGTTTTACTGCCGACGGTTAGTTCTGTAACCATCACTCCCTTTGCTTCGGTAGGGTCACCTGTGAAGTCGTTTAGTACCATGTTCGTTTTGATCAGGTCTTCATCGGTCTTGCCTAACTTCTTGCAAGTGGAGAGTGGCATTAAATTTACAGTAGCCCCTCCATCTACAAGCATCCTGGATATCGGCTTTCCGTTGATAAAGCCTTTTAAGTACAACGGCTTCAAGTGCCGATGAGGGTCTTGTGGCTTTTCGAACATCTTGCATCTGTGCGGCCGAGCACAATCGGCGAACGTATCTTCGGCCGATTCAGTCTTGATCCTGAATTCGGCTGGCAGAGTGAACACCATGTTGATATCCATGGGAGGAGTGTCATTTCGAACTATTGGTGATAGCAAATCATCTGAGGAATCTGATTCGTTATCGGCTTGCTCTTTTCTCCTCCATTCCTTCTTAATAAATTTCATCGGCCGCAACTCATTAAATGTTTCGTCTCTGTGTTTTTCTTCTTCGGCCTCCCTCCTCTCCTGCGTTCTTAGGCGCTGAAGCCGTCTACGTTGTGATCGGTTAAGTCCTGTTGGGCACCACCTTGGCTTGGGTTCGATCGGCTTGCGAATCTTACCCGCTAGATTTTCTGTGGGCTCTACACTCTTGTCCTGGTTCGGCATCCCCAGCCTTTATTTTATCGGCTTTTTGCTCCCTGACTCCATACCATCTGACGCCGATCCAAACAAGCGCTCCTTCACTGGCTGCCTTGGCCAATCTCTTTGTGGATAGTGTTCCATGGGACACGACCTTGGTGAAGGCAACGCTACACCCCTCTCCCAACAGAACTGCCAAAAGGGGCACCTCTGGTGAGCTTTATCTATGTTATCTGGCCGATACAAGTTTTCTGGCCGAAATACGCTGTTTGGCCGATACGGCTTATCCGGCCGACGTGATTGCTGCTTCTTCTGATAACTTATCCTTTCATATTTCTGAAGCAACTGTGAGAAGGTTGGTTTAGGCTTGAATACTGGTTTTCGCGGCGAGGACCGTTCAGCTTTGTACCATCGCCCAACTTGCGAGTCCCCTTTTGGTTTCACTGTTCTTGAGTTTTTTCCATCTTGATCGGCTTCAATTTGAAATGAGCCGATCGTTATCTTCAGTGTTTCCCCTTTCAAGCTTGATTCTATGTCGACTTGCCGAGTTGCCACGGGTCTTTCCTTGACAATGTGTTTTCCTTTGCCGGAGCACTGGACCATGTTGATTGGGAAGGGATTGACATCGACTTCCATGACCGGCTCTTCTGCGAACTTGAGCCGACCATCTTCAATGGCTGCCTGTATCTGCTGCCGGAAGATATTGCAGTCGTTAGTGTTATGGGAAAAAGAATGATGCCACTTACAGTATCGCCGCTTTTTGATCTCGTCAGCCGACGGTATGGTATGTCCCTCTGGCAATCGTATCAATTTTTCTTGTAGTAACATGTCAAATATGCGATCACATTTTGATATATCGAAAGCGTACTTGACCTCCGACTTACTCTTTGTCGGCTTAAGCCATGAACAGACAAGCGGTTTTTTGGAACCTTTTATCCATTCGGCTATGTTTATATCTGCTTCATCCTCAGAAGTTTCACTTGAGCTATACTCGACCATATTTACCTTAGCCTTGTCCTTGCTATTTATTCTAACTTTATCTTTGAATTCTTTACTTAAATATCGGCTCTCTTGTGCCGATACGCGATGACGCAGATGACTTAAATCAGTGAATTCTTGTCCGGCAAGTTTTTCCTTGAGTGGGGAATCAGCCCTTGAAACGCCAAATCGGCTAACTGATTGTCGGGCAATACTACGCTAAAACACCGATTTCGCACTTCTCTGAACCTCCTGATGTAGTCAGAAGCCGATTCGCCAAACTTTTGCCGGACAGCACTTAAATCTGAGATCCTTAATTCCAGGCTACCAGAGAAAAAGTATTCATGAAATCGGCTCTCTAAATCGTTCCAAAAGTGGACCGAATTTGGAGGCAGATTCGTAAACCAAGTGAAAGCAGTCCCCGACAAAGATAATGGAAAAAGTCTAATTTTTAACCCGTCAGATTGAGCTGCTTCTCCACACTGGGCGATGAATCGTCCAACGTGTTCTAAAGTGGTGACCGAATCATCCCCTGAAAATTTTGCAAAATCGGGAATCCTGAAGTTATGGTGGTATGGCATCCGGTCAATGTAATCTGGGTACGGCTTCCTATAGCCGATCGTTTTTCCTTTGGGCTGTAAACCAAACTGATCCCTCAAGACCGCAGAGATCTGATCAGCCCAGTTAACGTTATTGGCCGCTGGACCACCAGGGTTTGGCCAATTGTGATGAGCATCCTGCCCCCCGAGTGCAAACTCGGCTGGTCGGCTTGCCCTAGTCGACGGGTACTGTGGTGGCCACGATTCATACCCGTCGGCTTTAGCGGCCGGAACCTCAGGCATTGGAACAAACGGCTCTGCGTACGTAACTACTTTATACGGAGCCGAATTTCTAATTTGAAACGGTCCCTGAGGTTTACAACTTTTCTCTAATTCAACTGGCTGAGGAGCCGATTGACTGTAGGAGGTTCCTGACGCCGATGGATCTATCTTTGCGGCGTCAGTATATGCATGGTAATGAGTAACGGGGCTTGGGCGAGGATTTGTTGGTACCAACACGGTGGGTTGGGTCGGCATTAGTGAGGGTACAGGTGCCGACACTTTAATCGTGTTGGTGTTTGGTGCCACAGAATATACGGGATATGTGGAAAGTGGCTGCAATGGATCCAGCAATCCCCCAGAAGTTGCCAACTCTTGTGCAATCGTCTTTACGCTGTTCTCCATCATCGGCTTTAAAGTCGTGACCAAAGCCGACGATTGATTGATTAATGCATGATGCACAGATTGCTCAATCATAACAGATAACTCAGCTTGAGCTGGCATGTATCGGCTTACCAGAGGCGATGCGACGCCAGCTTCGCCAAGTGGGTTCAGTGTTGGTAGTGCCATCTTCTGCGTGACTCCACGTCGGGTTTTTTGATAGCAACTCAACATCAACTCTTCGGGGCAGCCGATCTTCGATTTCCTTGCGCCGCTCGAGTTAAATCGTCAAAGTAGGGACGATTATGGCTTCGATGCTCACATCGGTGGTGCGGTGGACTTGCTGCGATCATCTTCTCGTCGGTCCCACCGGCGTGCCAAAAATGTGTTGACGCCAAAAACGTGAAGAGGGTTTCGCCTACAACACACCGCATTTAACACCGGTTCAATTGTGCGCGAGCGTGCCAATCGATTTGACCCTGCAATCGATAAGGAAGAGAAGCTTTATAAAATTTGATCAAGCCGATCTTGGAAACGAATCGGCTAACACAGAAATCAGCCGGAAAGCCGATTTGAAGGGTAACTAGACCAGTCGATTAAGACTAGTCCGAGGGTAAAAGGCAGATTAATTCTGAAAAGGCGATGCGCAACAAGACAGAACAAATCAGACCTGGAGAAAATCGAAGACGATCAACAATCGGCGATTCGCAACTTTATTGATCGATGTCGACTTACAGAGGAAGGGTTACAATGCTAAAGGACTAAAAGCTATGAATAAAAAACTAGTAGATGTGAATTTGATTGTGGATCTCCCTTCAAGCAGCCGTGGCAAGCCTTATATACCCGCCAGCCGATCCGAGTCCTGATCCAACACGACAATGCAATCCGAATCGGCTTTGTAGTTTCCTATTTGGACTCAGTTTCCAAATACCATACGTATGCTCTCCAAACTTCCAACCGTGTTTCGCGCTTTATCCAAACTCGTGCCTTTCTGCCATAGCTTCTAGTGGTTTCCAAAAACCGGTGCAAACAGTAGTACTCTGTATATTGACCTGAACATATTGCAATATAACTTACTGTTTCGGTTGCGGTCCATGCCCTAGGCTGAAAATTGCACAAAACACTTTGACACTGTCCGTTTATTCTTTTTTGTTTCCTGAGAGCAACGTTCTTCCATACTTCGCTGGAGGAAATGGCGAACTAACTTTCAATAAAAGTTATTAATTTTACTATTTGGAAGGGAAAAATTTAAGAATCTTCGTAACTATGTCAAGCGACTGCAAAATTCACAAATAAAGTACGGAAACTTTAAAACCATCCTGATGTTGGTAGTTTCTTCAAATATGCTTATTCATGGGCTATATATATACATAGTATTTTCTACTCATCAGCCATCTTTCCAGTGCCGACCCAGTGTATCCGAGCCGCGTCTAGTGTGGTGTGATTTATATGGGCCCCCAAGGGAATATGATCCGGAAAGCCCATTTAGATTACATGATTTTAATGCCTGATTTATATAGTATCCGAGGAAGTTACGGTAATTTATACTGTTTTTGTAGCAACATCCATGTTATTTGCATTTTTTTAATTTTTTTCTTTGTTTCGTTTGGCAGCATGATTGTCGTGCCCCGAATTTATCACGGATTCGGACACTCTGTGTATTCCGTACTAGTCCAGGATCACGCTAGTACACACAGGATAAACAGGTTGAAGTACCACAATCATACGCAGCGGAATTAATAGTAAAGTACTTCAAACAGGAGTATAACGAGTTACACGGCCTTATGGCCACCTTACAATACTTCGCCGCGCAGGGCGATAAATATCATCAGTATCAGGTTCATTCAGCGGAAGCAAAATACGATAGCGGAACCCTCTCTAGCCACAGGCTACTGAGTGCGGCTTAACCCTTAATCCTCCTGGCCTTCGACGAACTCTTCATTCCAAGCTGGCACGGCTTCTTCTTCTTCTGAGGTTTTTGTCGATGCAAGGGTGAGTATACAACATACTCAACAAGTCATGCACAATGCAGTTCTATTACTACATGCATGGCTTATTCCAAAGGAAAGGTTTAATTGGGTATTTTGCATAAAGCAGCATTTCTTTTAATAGGTAATCCTACTAGATTAAAAGCAGTAAAATCAATAATATTTAATAATCAATTTCTCAATTCTTTTTCTCATAGGTTTTGGCTCACAGCCCTAATTTGATTCTTTTGGCACACAAAGCCCATTCCACATTTTCATTTTGAAAATCTAACCCTTGATTTGTAATCACCGAGCAATGTCCAATACATGCGGACACGGCTATTCAATAGATTCACACACACACTCTGCAGAGGTGTACACTTTACCCACAGGATACGACTGCTCACCACACAAAGCGATTGATTGTAACAAAGTCTTTCAGAGACTAACACTTAGCGATGATCCTCTCAAGATTGCCTTCCTAACACTTCCCTCACACAGAGCCAAAGTTTAGAACAGCACATACCGTTAGATGGGTACCAAGCCGCGATGCAGTACGCTCCCCGTCTGTTACATTTTTGGTGTAGCTGTCACCCCGAGGTATCAAAGGAAAGATATTAGAAACCTACTTAACTAGGTCCGTCCCATTCCGCACAAGTGGTTGTACACTTTAACTCAGCTCAAAGGCTCGCAGTTAAGTCCTTAATTGTCCCGGGCAAGACAACCATTTTATACATCTCGGCACTGACCTTCACAATCTTTTCATACATCCCATTGCCACACAGGCCCACCTGGCACGAAGCCTTCTTGCCACTTGCCCCGGTTCAAATCATTTTCCCACCCCACTTTATATTTAAGCAACACATGCCATTTTTCCACATCAGTTCATGAATAGCACCACACAGGTCACTATCCCAGTTTCAATTCATGACATCCTCGCATTTTCCAAAATGCGTTCCATAATTGTTTAGTCAATATTCATTTGATATTTGAAAGTCATTCCACGCATACAAGCGGGCTAGCGACTAATCACGGTCTAGCCTCCCGTGTTGGCATCATATTAGCATCCAACATATTTAAGCATCTTAGGGTGACAAGGTATTCAGGGCATATAATGACATTAACAAGGTGGTATAATTCAAGATGGGTATCTTAACATCTTGTCCCATATAAACAACATCATTTATACTTAACATAGCATGCAATATTTGAATCAAAGTATATTTTTAAAATCTAGGGCAATATGGTCAAAGCATGACTTGCCTTCAAGAGGAGTTGGTTCTGGTCGAGGTTCTGCGACGGGTCTTCAAACTCTCCTCGATTTAATTCCGCAACTCCGAGTCTACTCGGTACAAGCAAACACACAATAAATATATAATACAGACAGCAAACAATTCACTAAAATTGAATAAAAATCACCAATAAATAGTTCACATTTTTACAAATTTTTGGGCACTGGAATCACCCAAATCCGAGTTAAAATGCAAAAGTTATAGCCATTACAAGTTTCTGAAAATTCATAAAAGAATAAACCGAATTATTTCTCTATTTTCCACCGATTTTTCGGCTGATTTTCCCTCCGCGCGACACGTGTCGGCACCGGAGCGAGCCACGTCGCCCACGGTCACTGACAGGTGGGCCCGGGATGACGTCATGCTGACGTCAGCACAGCCGGTGACTCACCCACTGACATGTGGGCCCGGTGAACAGTGCTAGGACCTACCAGAGGCTGACACACGGCGACGAACCATCAAGCCACGCATACCATCTACTTTCGACCGTCGGATTCGAATCTAACGGCGCAAGGGCTAACCGAGCGGTTTACTATTTACGGGACTACGTGGCGTTACCTTAGGCGTCGGATGAAGATCAGACGGCTGAGGTTGCACGCGAGGAGTTGAAGAAGAGGCGGCGGCGCTCGTTGCCGGAGTTGGAGAAGATGACACGGGCGACGGCGTTTCCGGGTCTGTTCGGCCGGAAAAAGTAACCACACGGATGCGTCTCGGCTTGGTGAACTCGGAGGTGGTCTTGACGGTGGCGGGGAACGACGGACGGCGGCGAAACACGAAGGAAACCGTGGCGGGGGTGAGTAGCTACTACGGCGAGCTCCCGAGAAGGCTACGGTGGACGAGAGCTAACGAGCGAGAGGGGGAAATGAGCGGGGTGAAGTGCTGCACACGCCGGCCTATTTCACTCGCTCGGACAGCCTCGAGACGCGAAGAAATCCCGACACGATCTGCGGCGGCCAATGGCGGCAATGGCGCGACGATCGCCTCGTCCGAGGTCGTCCGGTCACATCGACCAGATTCGATCGGGAATCAGCGCGGATTGACGCTGCGTCGATTAGGGTTTGGCCAAAGACAAAGTGTTGGGCGGCCCAACACTGTAGCTAAGGAATTTCAGACTTTTAGAATAAAAATAATTGTAGAAATTCAAAGTAATTGTTTAGGGCACTAAAATACCCAAAAATTCTAGAAAAATTTTAGAAAATATTTCAGAGCATTTTGAGCCTAAATAAAATATTAGTTTTAATTTTTGATAATTATATTTTCTGGTATTCAATTACTCAAGGGAAAATGATATAAATAAATTCCAATTAAATCCAATAAATCCCAGAAAAATTAGATAAATTCAATTAAAGGCAATTAAATGCAAATAAAGGTTGGTTAATTCATAAAAATTCAAATAACTCCAAAATTTAAAATTTGGCCAAAATTCGGGACGTTACAATGATATGCCGAATGATTTGGGACCAGTTAAAAATATGTCGTGACCGTGTGGTCTTTGGATAGCAGACATTCTTGGGATTAATATATAGTAAACAAAAGTTTTGTATTTAGTAATTTTGCTGATTCGAAATAAAAAATTGTGTTAAAACGTGATTATTTTATATGTAAGATAGTAAAAAGTGTTCTTTCTATCTATCAAGCCAACACCGCAACGGTCTTGATAATGGCATCATCGGTGTAAGTAAATTTTACAGTCATTTACCTATGATCTTACCATCAATGTCAGTATATATTCTTTTTATAGTTTTTACTATCCGAGTATATAGATTTCACTATCTATTTATATGGATTTTTCTATGAATACACTCTTGAGTTTTTTTAGCTAGAGTAAAATCATTATGTTTGATGTAGTTGTCAGAAAGCTTTTGGTTAAAACCAATCATAAATGGAGCTTACAATAATAAAATTATAGCTTCATGTAAGGTAACAAGATTCGTGTACAAATTATGAGTCAGAGATATAGTCAGTTGGGCATCAATATTAGTAGCCGTCTGATATTCTATTCGTCTTCGCAGGCTGCATAGTACTAATTTATGCATTTGGTAGTAATATGTTTTGCAATCAGTAGTAAAGTAGAGCCAGACCCTCGAGCTGTACGTCAGTGAATGTCATAAGGCTGATGGGCTTTTGGCCCATTTTGGAACCATCATAGTATACAGCATGGACAACCGGATTTTAGTCCCATATCGTCCATGGAAGATCAATCTTACCTGTTTATATACACAAATTGGGATATTTTGGTCGATCAGAGTGATATGTGTAATATTAGTAAAGGTAGAGCTATGTCTGTGGACCCTACTGCACTATGTGCTGGCGGTGATGAACCTGAGCACCTTACCCTTTAACATGCGTGATCACTTTTTTGGTCTATTTTTTTTTTGGCCACGTGAGCTTCAGCGGTGTGCAAGCCGACCCTGCCACGGTGTTGTCATGGGCTTTTCATGGTTGGATGTAAACTATACTATCTTTAGACTGCTATCTTACTATGGAGTTCAGTAATTTTTACTATATGTTCGGGTATGAAATAAGAATTTTATCTTCTAGATAATTTTTACTAGCACAGGATATATTTTTCAGTATATATTCATTTGGATTTTACGATAAGTTCACACTGAGTTTCTTAGTGTGAGTTATATCATTATGTTGATGTCGTTGTCAGTAAACTTTTGATAAAAGCCAATTGTAAATTGGAGCTACAAATAAAAAAGTTATAGCTAAATAAATGGTACCAAGATTCATGTACAAATTACATGTCAGATTTTCTAGTCGGCACACGTGGACGGGTCCAAAATAATATAACTTAATTTATTTACTACATATAGTTCTGGAATGGTTCCATTCGGTTCGTAGGCTTTGTAGTAACAATGTATGTATTTGGTAGTAACAATGTATGCATTTGGTAGTAACATTGTATGCATATGTAGTAACATCTGGTAGAATGCATAATAAAAATAAAAAATAATATATAATGCTACAATTATATTTGTGGAAACCCAAAATGAGTGCCGTAAATTTTGTGCACTCTTTGTCTTCTACTATACATGCGAAGGTAATTGGGCATCAGTATTACTATAGCTGTCTGATATTCCATTCGTCTTCGTAGTAGTACTAATTTTTGTAGTTGGTAGTAATGTGTTATGCAATCGGCAGTAAAGTAGAACCAGACCCTCGAGCTGTACGTCGGTGAATGTTATAAGGCTGATGGGCTTTAGGCCCATTTTAGCAGAACCATTGTAGTATACAGCGTGGACGACTGGATTTTAGTCCCATATCGCCCGTGGAAGTTCAATCTTACCTGTTTATAAACACAAAATGGGATATTTTGGTCGATCGGAGTGATACGTGTAATGTTAGTAAAGGTAAAGCTGTATCTGTGGACCCTACTGCACTATATGCTGGTGATGATAGACTCGTGCACCTTACTCTTTAACATGCACGATCAGTTTTTTGTTTTGTTTTGTTTCTTTTCTTTCTTTCTTTTTTTGCCATGTGTGCTTCAGTGGTGTGCAAGCCAACCCACATCGCGTTCATCATTGGATATAAATTTTACTGTCTTTATTCTTTAATCTTACTATCAAGTTGAGTAACTTTTACTATCCACGTGGCTTTTAAGTAATAATAATTTTTTCTTGTTGATAGTTTTTACATCCTTAGTATATGTTTTTATGGATTTTATGATATTTTCACTTTGATTTTGTTAGCGTGAGTTATATCACTATGGGGGTGTTTGTGACAACTCCAGCTCCACCAAAATCTGTAGAGTTGGTGAAGCAGGGTATTTCTAGCTCTAGAAATTTATGGAGCTGGAGCTATGGGTACATTAAGAGTGTTTAGTTAGATCATCTTGTTTACATTGTAGACTAAAAATATAAACTTAATTCACTTTATTTTAGCCTATAAATTTCAGATCTGAGCTGGAGCTAGGATCTGGAGCTCTCCCAAATAGGGCCTATGTTGATATCGTCGCCAGCAAACTTTTGGGTTAATCAAATTGTAAATTAGAGAAAATTTTGCACTTTTGGCTCTTAGGACGGAAAGTTTTTCGCTTTTGGATGCTCTCGCGAAAGAATTGCAAAACTAGGCACCTATCACGTGGACGGAGAGCGCTGCACCGCGGAGAACCGACGCGTGGGTGGAATCAGCGACTGTGTTGCAAGGGCATGCAGCGGCCAGCAAGCGCTGCTGGCTGCGTTATTTTTTTTTTTTTTTTGTGATCGTGAGTGCAGGCTGCATGCCCATGCAGCGAACCAGGCGCTGCATGCCTCCGTTTTTTTTCTGAAGTTAACAATACGTAGCATGACATTACATACTTGTTGAGACAATGAAGTTTATTTGATTAACTGGACTACTTTGTGCCGTAACAGTTATGTGCTATAACTGGAAGTTCTCTGGGCTACGGATTTTCAAGAGTCTTGTCCATGTCCAAACCGAAGTCTTTCACTTCAGATGATGAAAGTGACTCTATTGATGGAGCATTGGCAATCTGAGCTCATACATGAAAAAGCTTCTCCGAAGACTGTAAGGTAGATAATTTATCTCTAAAGTTAATTGCATATAAAAAGTAGCAAAATAATTCATGCAACGACTGTTACCAATCTTGGCACTTAAAATGCCATTTTTGAACGGTAGGACATTTCCTTTCTCTTCCACTACTATTTCTTTTATTTGTAGCCTTTTTAATAATTTATTGATCGGGAAAGGGATGGGTGCTTGCATGCAGAATGCCAGAATTTTGCAAAATTGCTCTCCGTATGGCATTTGATGGAAACGTTGTAACCCTGTTACTCTTCAGTATTAAGTTCCGGCAATTCTCTTTACAAAAGTAATCCAGATAGTTGGCTTTGAGATATGTATTGCTAGCTTTTCATTTTATTTGTGTTGTGACAACACGTCTATTCGACTCTTAACTTTAGAAAAAAACAGAGGCATGCAGCGCCTGGTTCGCTGCATGGGCATGCAGCCTGCACTCACGATCACAATAATAATAATAATAATAATAATAATAATAATAACAACAACAACAACAACAACGCAGCCTACAGCGCTTGCTGGCCGCATGCCCTTGCAGCGCCTCCCAGCCGCTGATTCTACCCACGCGTCGGTTCTCCGCGGTGCAGCACTCCCCATCCGCCCGATTGGTGCCCAGTTTTGCAATTCTTTCGCGAGAGTGTCCAAAAGCAAAAAACTTTCCGTCCAAAGAGCCAAAAGCGCAAAAAATTCTAAATTAGAGCTGCGAATAAAAACGTTATAGGCTTATAGCTAAATAAATGGTATGAAGATTCATGTACATATTACATGTCAGATTTTCTAGTCGGTTTGCCACACGTGGTTCGGTTGGTGAGTATTACTAGTTGTCCGGTATGAGCAAGGTATTATGGTGTTGTAAATGTATTTTTACCAATATAATTTATGGAATTGTTTTTATTATGTTTGTCCGTTCGCGTTGCACACTGTGTAGTAACATATTACGCTCTCGTTAGTAATGTATAATGTTATCGGTAGTAACAATTTAGCGAGGTCATTTTTTTCTTACTACGATGGTGTTAAAATCGGCATCATTTTTGGTAGTAAACTTTACTGTATTTTGATTATGATTTTAAGTAAACAGAAGTTATGTATTTAGTAAAAAGTATCCAAATGCATTTATTTCAACATAAAGATTGTAATTTTGGAGGTGCGTTATAGTAAATATAGGTTATACAGATATTAAGGTAATCTTTTCGTACGATAGACAGTTAATCAAATTTTATTATTTGTGTTGGAGATAGTATAATGATTTTTCAGAAAGTTGGGATTTGTTTTGTCAATTGCCGTGTCGTTTTCTGTTCCATCATACAATACATATTATCTACTTTAAGGCCCCGTTTGGTACGGTTCCAGATTCTAGTAGAAACGGAAACGGTTCCGGATTCTTGGTAGAAACGTTTCAGGTAGAATCAGAATCCGGAGGAACGGGTTGCTAGCCGATTCGACCACGGTGTGTAAAAATTAGAAACGATTCGCTTTGAAACGTTCCGAGTCCTATTCCGTTTGGTTGGATTTATTTTAGATTCTAGGAGAAACAGTCCGGTTCCAAGTTGCCAAACGGGGCCTAAGTCCGTCCAGGTTTGTAGTAACTAGTAAATAGAAGTTATGTAGATAGTATTTTTGTATATTCACATTAGTAAAATACGAATTTATACGTACAGTCACATTATTCTTGGTTTGTAGTAATGTATTTTGTTCGATTTTTATGGTCTCAATGGTAATTATTAAAGTGACGTCATATTATTCCTTACATGATAGTATATATGGTCCGTGGCTAGATTTCCTAAATCCGTTATAAGTACTGATGATGTCGGTGATGTTAGTACTGATGTTCGAAGGAGAGGAACCCAGACCTATCGAGGACTTAGGGTAGTCCCAACACTTCACCTCAGCTGGTGTCCATAGAATTAATTACGCTGCCAACTAAGCAAAATCTGATGTAGCATAGGAATTAAGGAAGGGAGAGAAGAAAAACAAAGAAACCATGTCTTATGCAAGAAACTGGGTCGGCGCAGGCACCAAGACGCAAGAAACAAGCAAAATCGGGGTTGAACATTTATGCACGCTGATCAAGCTGTGTTTGTGGTGTATGCATTGGTTTATTGCTCTCTCTCCTCTAGACACTACTCATGGAAACCATGGATTAGAAAACTATGCATTAGTTTATTGCGCTCTCTCTTTTCTTTAGATACTATTCATAGTAACCATAGGTTGAAACTGCCCTTATAGCCGAGTAGCATCTACCACTTCAGGCAATAGTTGCGTCAGTGGTTCTTGTGATAGGTCCTCGTTGATCAGAGGACTCCGATCCATCTGATAGCCGACTGTACTAATGCAGGGAATGAACAGGAAAATCTAGAGTACTAAATGATTTGTTGGTTCTTTTACTGGTATGCGCTGGAATGAACAGATGTACAATTTGTGAATACAAAAGGTAAGGAGCATTTATTACCTTCGCATGTTTAGTCCAAGACAAGGAGTCTACAAAATTTACGCCACTCATTTTGGGTTTCCACAAATATAATTGTATCATTATATATTATTTTTTATTTTTATTATGCATTCTACCATATGTTACTACATATGCATAAAATATTACTACCAAATACATACATTGTTACACAGCCTGCTAACCCGAATGGAACCATTCCAGAACTATATGTAGTAAATAAAGTTATATTATTTCGGACCCGTCCACGTTTGCCGACTAGAAAATATGACATGTAATTTATACAGGAATTTTGGTACCATTTATTTAGCTATAACTTTTTTATTTGTAGCTCCAATTTACGATTGGTTTTTACTAAAAGCTTGTTAACAACGACATCAACATAATGATATAACTCACGCTAAGAAACTCAGTGTGAACTTATCGTAAAATCCAAATGAATATATAGTGAATACTATATACTGAGCTAGTAAAAATTAACAAGAAGAAAAAATTCTTATTTCATAGCCATACAGATAGTAAGAATTACTGAACTCCATAGTAAAATCGGCTTATTTCATAGACACTACAGATAGTAAAAATTGTTATTTCATAACTATTACCGTGGCAGGGTCAGCTTGCACACCACTGAAGCTCACGTGGCTGAAAAAAAGAGAAACAGTCCAAAAAAGTGATCATGCATGTTAAAGCGTAAAGTGCCTAGGGTCTATCACCACCAGCATATAGTGCAACGGGTCCATTGTAAGTTTGTAACATCCTAAATTTTGCCCTAAAATAAAATTTATTATTGTTTTATTGTTATTTGTGCATTTTGTGATTTTTTTGAATTTTTTGGATTTTTTGGAATTTATTGCATTTATTTTTAAGTTAAGTATGTTGGCCTTTTTGAGAAAATTAATTATATATAGATAAAGTTAATATAAAGTTTTGCTAAAAATATTTTATTTGACTTCAAAATGTCTCAAAGTATTTATGAGAATTTTCTTAGATTTTTTCTGATATTTTTATTGCTTAAAACAAATCAAACTAATTTTTGGAATTTTTAAAATAAAAAATCCGCAAAAATTTGTTAAAACAGTAATGGGCTGAGCCCATCACTGTGCGTGCATGGCTCAATATTGTGCGGCCCACTAGGCCTACGTTTAAGCGCTTCACCGCTGACCGTTGGATCTACATCGTGCGGTCATTTTCAAGACGCGTCGCTGGTGTTATGTCAGCCGTTGGATCGCAAAGGAACCGCCGTGATTTGGAGATGGGGTTGGAAACCCTAGTGCTTATGGGACGTTGGATCAAGATCTAACTGTGTGGATTGCATTGCGTTGGATTAGAACAGTTTAGATCATATCCGTTGATTTGGAAAGGATGGATCTGATCATGCCACGTCATGAGTGATCTTGGCCGTTGATCATCATCTCCAATCGGGACTCGAGTCGCCATCGATACGTTGCGCCGCCGACGTGAAGAGCTAGCTCTCGCTGGCATCCGTTTCACGAGGCTATTTAAGGCGCAGATCGCACCCGAGGTTCGCCGTTATGTTGTGCATCTCAGAGACACCGCGAGCATCGCCAAGATGTGCCATTGCTTGCATCGTGGAGCTCGTAGTATTTGCTTGTGTGCCGCCGCTTGTTTTCTTTGTTTTCCACTGTCGTCGTGCCGAGAGCCACCATGTGGGTTCTAGATCTGAACTCCCCGCATCGAGACGCGTTCACGCCGCCACTTCTTGGTCGCTGGAGGTCGCCATAGCACCGTCTTGGTCATCTTCGTCTTCAAATCCGATGGAAGCAGCACCGCCGTGGCTCCAAACCGTGAACCAGGTCTATGGACCGAGGTGACGTGGCAGTCCGTGATTGGTTCGGGTCATCGTTGACATCATGCCGATGTCATAATCTAGATTTTTCTATTTAAAAATATTTTGGCTAGAAAATTCTCGGTGCTGACGTCATAAGTGTGACTTTTTAATATAAAAATAATTTGGTTTATTTTTTATATTCCAATTTTCTTTTTTTTAGAATTTTTGAATTTTTCTCGAGCCCATTCTCCCTCACACGAGCTCCGATTGAGGTTATTCAAATTTCTAAAAAAATTTAAAATTGATATCTATTTAATGATGAATATTATTTGATTTTTAGAGTTCATTTCTCTCTGTTTTTAGTGTTTATTTAGTTTTCTCTCTCGAATCGCATAGACGTTGAGTTGTGCGCGCATCGAACAAGGATCCATCGACTCAAGAGCACTTTCAAGAGCAAGATCAGTACCTTTAGCAAGGCAAGTTATGCTTTGACCATATTGTACCCATGTTTGCAAAATTGCTATATTATTTTTATCTTATTGCATATTATTTCACATGTACAAAAAATTTCAATTAGATTGGGATCTAGTTAATCTACCTAGTTGATCTATACCATACCTTGTCATTTGTATGCCATAATCTATTGTTACCCTAGATTGGTTCATTATAGTTGGTTAATACTAAAATCAACATGGGATGGTTAGATCACTTTAGTATGCTTAGCCATGCCACGTCATCACGTGTGCTTGAATAATTGGTAATTAATCTTGACTAATAGAATATGGAATAATGTTATGAACTTGTGTGTTATGTGTTGTTATACGATGAGATTGAGTTGTTGTGGCGAGAGGATGTCACACAACTAGGTTGAATTGTTGATGGCACGTGGTGCTTAGTAATCAACTAGGGTAGTAATGATTTAGATTGGGACAAGTGGTAAGGAGCAGTATGCAAAGGTGAGCCAGCAAGGCAAAGGGTATGTAGAAGTCTTGCCCTGGTCACTCTAATGACTTAACCTTGCAAGTCTTTGATCTGAGTTAATCATGCAACCACATGTATGGTATAGGACAGCCTAGCTGATTAATTTACACTATCTTAGCTTTAATACTGCTTGTGGTGATGTGAGTCCCAAGTAGTAGTAACCAGTTCTTGCACGAATAGACTCATATGGCGCAAGAGGGGGCTCTGGATGTGGTAACCAGTCCCACCAGTGTTGAAACCTCAGCGGGTAGTACTGGGTTAAGGCATGGCATTGTAAAGGCTTTGTTATAATCACTCTTCTATGTGGTGTATGGTTGTATTATGTGGTTAAAGTGCATAATCTTTGCAGAGTGTAAAATCTATTTGGATAGTCGAGCTCACGGTATTGAGCATTGTTTAGGAATTATAGTCAAGGGTTAGACTTTTGCAAAATAAAACTTGTGATGGATGGTAGAATTACCATCTGAGATTGAAACTTGACATAGAATTGGAAATTTAGTTTATTTGAGAAATGCTGAATCTATCTATTGCTGATATTTGTTTTACTGTCTTTCAATCTATTTAATGTATTCTTTTAAAAATACTGCTTTATTGTAAAATAGCCATATCAGCCATTCCTTTGGAATAAGCTTTGCATATAGCTATGTTAGGATTGCATTCTGTACATAACTTGTTGAGTGCTTTATATACTCACCTTTGCCAATACCAACGAATCAACAGTTGAGGAGGCTACATCTTTGTTGGAGGAGGAGAACCAAGAGGACACGAATAATTAAGGTTCGAGCCTTGTCAGTTGCCGATGGTGAACTGAAGGGTCATCTACGTCTTCTACTTTCTGCTGCATTTGATTTAATCTATATTTCAAGTTTAGCCCTACATGACTTAATAATGTAAGTTGGTCATGAGATCATACACTAGTTATAATCAATAAATAGAGTCATATTATTATTATCGTTGTGTATGGTGTGATATGTATCAATGTTGAGCTTGTGTGCACTAGTGTGATCCTGGACTAGTGCGGTATACGTAGAGGGTCCGGATTTATATATTCGGGTCCTGACATCCACAGACATAGCTCTACCCTTACTGACATTATACGTATCACTTTGATTGACCGAACTATCCCAAGTTGTGTATATAAACAGGTAAGATTGAACTTCCTAGGACTAAAATCCGGTCGTCTATGCTGTATACTACGATTGTTCTAAAATGGGCCTAAAGCCCAACAGGCTTATAACATTCGCCGATGTACAGCCCGAGGGTCTAGCTCTACTTTACTACCGATTGCATAATACATTACTACCAACTGCATAAATTAGTACTACGCAGCCTACGAAGACAAACGGAATATCAGACAGCTAGTAATACTGATGCCCAACCTACTAGAAACTATTATGTGCAATTTATACATGAATCTTGTTACCTTACATGTAGCTATAATTTTATTATTGTAAGCACCATTTACGATTGGTTTTAACCAAAAGCTTTCTAATAATTACATCAAATATAACGATTTTACTCTCGCTAAAAAACTCAGAGTTTATTCATGGAAAAATCCATATAAGCAGATAGTGAAATCTATATACTCGGATAGTAAAAACTATCAAAAAGAGTAAATTCTTATTTGTTTTAGCCATACTGTCATTGATTGTAAGATCGTATGCAAACGCCAATAAAATTTACTTCCAACGATGATGCCATTGTATATACTGACGAAGTAAAAACTATCAACAAGATGTTACTTTTATTTTTAATAGTTCTTACTATCGGTTAACATATATTTTATTTTTGATATACACACTTTATTAGCTACAATTATTTTAGTATATTGATCTTGTTGTTACCAAGTTATTGGTTAAAACCAACAGTAAATTTGTGATGCCAAAAAAATTATATGGCCCCCTTCGGGACAGCTTCTGATTGTATAGATTCTTGATTGTAGTCAGCTGTCTAGGGAAGCGGCTGTCTAAAAAATCTGCTGACCGGAGAATCTGGTCGTTCGGCAATCTTGATTGTCTGTGCTGATTATTGATCGGTGTCAGTGATGGATGAGCTGATGAGGGTGGTGGAGGGGTTTAGGGACGATGGCGGAAACCCTTGTGCCTGCGACGACTCGTGGAAGGCGGAACTCGCAGAATCTGAGTCAGAATCCGCAGAATCAGGTGGGTGATAGTTTCTAATTCTGTGTACAAATCAGATTCTGATTCTGTGAGAAGCTGTCTAGAATCCTCCCGTTCGACAGACAATCAGCTTTTCTTTTAAGCAGAAACTGTGTATAAACTGTCCCAAACGGAGCCTATATCTAAGTGAAAGGTATCGACATTCCTGTACAAAATACGGTCATATTTTCTAGTCGATTGGTCTTACGTTTCCCGTCCGGTTACACATGTTTTAAGGACATTTTTACTGTTTCAAAGTATAGGTTATTATCAGGGGTAGTTCATTTCTGGTTCAATATTTTACGCAATAAAATACACGTTATTCCTGGATCAAGATTTTACCATGTTATCTGCAGTAATTTTACTACCAGAGGTGAACAATTCTATCATCTAGTCTATTCTTTCTTAACAATCTTGTCAGCTGATTTTTACTACTTTCCTTGTTCACTTCTACTATCATTTCCATATTTTACTATAGATATTGGCACCACATTAATACCTTACGTTGTCTTTTAGGCCCGAGTTGTTTTTTGGGCCGCTGTTTCTTCGTATTTCTAGGCTAGCACGTTTCTTCATCGGTTTCTTCGCAAATATGGACCCGTGATTGTTCGCGCATTTCCAGAGCGTTACGACCCACTCGCAGAATAGCCTAAACTGCGCTTACACGTAGATTAGCGCTTCCGCACATACATACATGTATGTACATATACAACAATCACAGATGGTTAGTAGGAGCAACCGGAATTCTCTGTGACCAGTTAACCCAACAAACCGGCCAAACAAAGCTAGCTAAATTAGAATTTAATCAGGTTACCAGAAACTTTAGGCAATTACCGAATTCGAATTCGAAATTGGCTTTAAACTTTTTACCTATTTCCCCCAAGCTTCCAGTTAATCTCGGTGACACCCCCCTCTCCAACAGCCGGTTTTTCCTATAGCTACAGGTCACAATTTGTGTGATGGATGCTGAAGCCAATATCGATGTGTGATGTTGTTTATCTTGCAATGACCCTGTATTTTTTTGGCAGTATTGGAAGCCCTCGAGCTTACGGTGGATTGAGGACTAGTTACGAGTGCTGCAACAGGTGGAAGGACAGAAGCAGCTTCAAGCATAGAGTCAGCCAGCTGGTTGAGCTCCACACGAGGAGGATGATACATACGATCCTTGCAGCAGCAGACATACTACCTTAAATAAAGATTAAAGAGCTCGTTCGGCTCAAAATTTTTTTCCGCGTTTAGATGCTTTCAAAAATCTGTATTACGTATAAGTTTTTCCTATAATTTTTTATAAAGAGGACTTTTTAGTTCAGAAAATTGTGAATCTTTTGTGAAAGGACCCTAAATAAATACCGAAAAATGTAGTGGTGTTTGAATCATTCCGACTATTTTTTACGCAAAGGATATTTCAATTTAGCACAATCGTAGATGTGTTTGTATTCTTTCAACCGTTTTACGCGTTTTCTCGATGATTTTTAAAAATACCACGCTGAAAAAAAATAAAATTATTTCTTAAAAAAAAACAACGTAAACGGCGTAACAGCGAAATTTTTCCTAGTTGTTTTGACTACTGCTTCACTTCGAACCTACTATTCGATCCCAACTGAGACAACCTTCTCTTACCTAGGTTGGTAGTACCAGGAGAACTAGCGGACACAGGGTGTACGAATGGCCACCCCGATACCTGTCATTCCCATGATGGTTTAATCTAGAATCATTTCTTTGTCGTTCATCTATGTACGCATATATTTAGAAAAAAATCGCTCAAGAGTATTCTCCTAGATCTGACATCCATCATGCATCTACTGGCTACTTTTTATAGCTGCTGATGCAGCTAAGACATGACTAGAGGTAGGGTTAGATGTTAGGATCTTAACTGTGGTCAAGAGTTGTGAAGTTTTTGAGTTCTTATCTTTTTTTTTTGCCTTGAAGTACATCTTTTTTTTTAATCTAGCTATCTTGTGAATAAATTTTCAAAAATAACCATCTCATGTCGTGTCCATAGGCCGTGGAAGCTAGCCGGCCTCGCTACAGCTAGCCGACAACAATAGCAACAATGCCAATGCGGCAGTAGCACTGCTCCCGTCTGCTGCTGAGCTGCCTACCTCAACATGTGTTGCTAACACACTCGTGGTGCTCGGCACTTCCCTATCGAGCTAGGGGTGTATAGCAGTAAACCTGCCACGGTGGGCCCACCAGCTACCATCGTGGTCAGCTGGATTGCTACGGTCCAGCCATCTATCTCAATACACGAGTGTGGAAGGTAACACGTGTCATCAGCCAGTACTTCTGTAGTTAGAAAAAAGGTTATTTTTATAATTTTATTCACATGGGCCAGATTTTAAAAAAATTTGGGTTATTTACATGCTATCTTCGAAGTTTTCTCCAACCTACTTTTGTGCACAACGGAGAGGTTTAAAAAACTAGCGATATTTTGGAAAGCTCGACCAAGATCTCAAATTTTAGCTGGAGACGAGATTGAAAATCTCGGCCGAATAAAAAAAATTAAATCGCTACATTATTTTTGAAAATTTTAGCAAGGTTTCACCTAATCTCACTAAAATCTCTGGTTTTTTAATTGAAATTTGACTTTTTTGACCTTATTTGACCAGATTTAGCTTAATAACTCTTAAGAAAGTTATCTTTCATGAAAATTTGTTGACAAACCAAAATTTTGAGACGCTTTATAATTTTGAAAAAAATAATGTCAGATTTTTATAAAATTATACAAGCTTGATCATACTCTCAAACATTTATGTTACTATATTTAGAAGCATAGAATCATACATAAAAATTTTCAAAAGAATTTAACTTCATTTGTTATCTTTAACAAATCAAAAACAGAATAAACATAACTAAGACAAGAACTTTGTCGAATTTTATAAATTTTCTCGAGTGTAATTATGATCCAAGATTTTTATGAGAGCTTAAAATTTTCTCGAACCCTT